>JAXIUW010155559.1:0-13034 GCA_035591015.1 Cephalothrix simula
GCTGTTCTCCAGAAGATACGTAAGGAGTTTCAAGATAATTGAAGGATAAGGAGTTATTAAACAAGAAAAAGAAAAAGAGAGGATTTAGTGGCATGGTAAAACAACCCAGCCAAGATTGACATGCTGAGTAGTACGACATTTCGAGGGTCTTATAAGAGGGTCTCATTGGCGCTCCTTTTTTACGCTGTGCGCCGGAATAGCTCAGTTCGTAAGAGACTTGGCTCACAATCGGAAGGTCGTGGGTTCAAACCTCACCACTGACACAAGATTCTAGTCTCCAGTGTCCTCTAACTGGGATATCAAAGGCCTGTAGGATGTACGTGCCGGTCATTAAACGACGCTTGTGGCGCGTGTCGGTTCCTTCTTAGGAGAGCTCAAGCCTAAAGGTCTTGTACCGCGGTATGTCTCGACTTCGAGACGATGGCCGTACATCAATCAATCGATCAAAATAGGGTATATACTATAAACTATAAACTTTAAACTGGACTTACCATCAGTCCATTCATGAGATACTGGGTCAAAGCAACCATACAATTGACCCATGGTGATAGCTTTCGGGTTGATAATTCGATACTGGACTCTGAATTCTTCCATTAAGCCCGCGGCGTGAAGATCGCCAAGAGCATCGGCTAAGACTTGGTAAGCACATGTTTTACCACCCATTGGGTCACCAACAATCATAAGACCGTGACGGACAAGGATCATCTCATAAACCTGCAAAAAGCCGAAGATTTAATATCTAATTTTACGATTATTTTTTATAAAAAAAGTGACAATGAACTAATTTAGTAGTGAATGGGTAGAAAATCACTTCACATTAGGTAGTAGGAAAACTTGTTAAGTCTTTTTTTATTTATTCATACATGTAAGGTTAAGGAATTATAATGCCAATTCAGCGATATGTCGACAGGGGATCCAGTATAAGAGGGCCATGAGACCGGGTAAAGTGAACTCACTAAACTTATCCAGGATTTTACCCAATTTTTGTAAATTCCCTGACATTTTTACTAAGTTTAGCAATTCCCTGACTTTTCCCGAATTTCCAGGTTTTCAATACCTGTGGTCACATTGACCATATGTAGGTGAAGATAAAAATCATACCTGAATGATCTTTTCGATAAACCATGGTACAGCCTGAAGTTTTCGCTTTGTCAAATTTTCTTTCAGCGCATCCAAGAATACACCATAATCGGGCTGCGGTAGCTCCACACCAGGAAACAAATCAGATATAATACCATTAAATAACGGTACATCTTGAGCCAAGAACTTAGGCAAATTGACATCATTGATGGCTTTCAAAAGAAGGACAGCCTCCTCTTGTTCGGGGTACTTCAGCTTTAAGTTACCAGCGGCTGTTAATACAGACTTGACAGCTCTCATACCGTAATCGTAATGGTGCTGAGATGACAGCTGTTCGGAACAGAGGGTATATGTGGCGACAATTTTACTAGCCAATCTGTAAGAATAAAAAAAAATGAACTAAAAAATTTTGGTTTCCATTGTTCGGTAACTAAGGAAATCCTTGGTTGCTAGAGAATATATCTGTTGCTAGGAACGCTCCCGTTCATATGGAAATTTTTTGTCGCTAAGGAAAATCTCCATGATCTCCGCGCGTCAAGGCATCCTATAACCTCGAGTTTCTTCTACTTAAATATACGTTTTTTTTGCAAGCACCAAACAAAAGATCGTATTTTAATTTGAAATTTTAATAAAAAAGGAGCAAAATTTTCACCAAAATTTCACGATTTCTAGTGAAAACCGAATCTACCGTTAGACATGTAAGACATATTCGAGCTAGGGTGAGGTACCTTAATGATCAGGACTTCTTTCTCTACAAAATATGATAGAAAAAACGTGAATTGAAATTTTTGTTCCTATCACTACCTTAGCCTAGCCAATAACCGCGCTATCCGAGCCAAGAAGGCTTGACCAGTAAAATCATTTTCAAAAATGTCACCAGAAATATTGAGTCAATTTGTATTTTCAGTTGAAATTATACTGTTATCAACATGTAATCTCTTGTTGCTAAGGAAAAAAACCATCTGTTGCCCCGTTGATAGGGTAAATTCTTTGAAGCGGTTATTAACCCATTTTATAGGTTAAAAAAGAAGAAATTTTAGATGGTAAATCTTGGATTCGATTATCTAAAATATACTGACCTCTTGGAGTCAACAAAACCGACGGAATAGAGAGATATCTCGGCGATCAATGCGTAATCAGGAACCATCATAGCAACTGTTCGGAAGAGTACCTGAAATCGAATGAATGATACATTACCATTAAAATTTAGCAGTCATCTCCAAATCTTGTTTGGCATCATAAAACCCTCTTTTAAACGAAACAATTTAACAAAGTTGCCCGGGGAGACAACGTCCGGACCTTTTGCAACACCTATTGTACATGCTAAACCGTTTAGAATGTCTCTAACGGAGGGCTGAGACAGTTTCTAAATTACTAGTACCTTTAAATTATCGGGCAATTCCTGTCTACCAGCGTAACCAGGATTCATAGTGATAAACATGGTACAGGTCGGGTTTAAGGAAAGTTCGGTTCCTTCAAACATGAAGCGTTTTAAATGTGCAGCAATAGCTAATTGGATACTTTGAATTTGTTGAGCTACGACGGATAATACTTCTAACTCAATACGGTTGAATTCATCAAAACAAGCCCATGCACCGGCCTGTGCAAGACCCTTGAAGAATTTTCCCATAGCTTTGTAATCAAGACCATCGGAGCAGTTGAAGACAACGCACTGAAAATTGATAATAATAAAGTTAAAATAAGTTAAACAAAATATTGACATTAATGATTAGATTCAATTAAATTAAAATCAAAAATTAAATTAAATTAAATTAAATTAAATTAAATTAAATTAAATTAAATTAAATTAAATTAAATTAAATTAAATTAAATAAATTAAATTAAATTAACATTTATTGAGCTTGTTGTCTTGTGAAAATCATACCTGTTTGGCAACAGCCTTGGCCAAATCTTTGCAAGTCTCAGTTTTACCAGTTCCAGCAGGACCTTCGGGGGCGCCACCAAGATTGAGCTTCAGAGCACCCATTAAAGTTCTAAAATCAATAAATGTAAAACAGTGAGATTTAATAGAATACACAAAAACGATAGTAAGGACATTGGACTCTAGTTTCAGCTTCCGGAATCATCTGTTATTATGATATATATATATAATCGATAATGAAATTATCCTCATTGTACTTATACAACACGGGCGGGCAATTGTATGGAAAGATGTAGCAGACGATATACCCGCGACATCGCTAAAGCGCATCGATGTCCTGGCGGTATCACAAAGGCGTATCAATGTCCCTACGATATTGCAAAGGCACATCAATGTCACCGTAATATCACAGCAATACTGCAGGGATATCGGATCACTTAAATGCATAAAATGGGAATGATATCGTATAGCTGTGTCGCCGGGACGTAAAATTCCATTCTTTGCAATGAGGATAGAGCCGGATATCCCAAAGGCTGACCCATGTCCCCCGATATCTCATCGGCAAGGCAAAGGCGCATCAACCTTTCCGCGATTCTGTGATATCGATCGGCAATGCTAATGCTATTGCAATATATCGATATCTCAGCAAAATCGATGTTCCTTTGTGATACCGTAAAATAATTTTCTAATTTGAAGCAAGAAAGTAAATCAAACTTGCCTGTAACAACGATCAGTGAGCGGAGTAATAACAAGACGTGCACTATTTCCCAGGTATTCATAACCGTACTTCATTTCTGTTGTAATCATTTTAATCATGACGTCATTATCTTCCCAGTAGTAACGTAATTGTGACAACCAATCAAATGATTCGACACTTCGGATCTTGTCACGTGCCAATTCACCAACGACATCACGAGCTAAATAAATAAAGCATATTGAAATTAAAAATGATAGCGTTAAATTTGTTTTGGCAGTAAGCGCATTTATATTTTCATCAGTCAGTTTTAACCATTGAAAAATACATAATTCGCTGATTTTAAGTAAAAAAACCTTCAAAATTGTACACCAAGGAAAATATAAGTCCAAATGATTTGGTCACTTACCGTGGACATCAATTACAATCAAAGCACCCAAAGTTGTTCTAGCACTGGGACTCAATTTTCCTCTAACCAAAGCGACAATGTCGTTGATTTGATTGTTACATTTGTCAAGATATTTCTAAAAGAAAAAATACTAAAAGTTTATGATTGCACCACTACTTTGCAAACAAAAATATTGCGGAATTGGGCAGATATAACGATATGAAAAAACTTGGTCAATATCAGTACTACATGAAGTGTATTTATGCTATCCTAATCTAGAAAAACAATGAACGACAATTAAAAACGAAGATTTGACACTAAAATACAGATGCTAAAAAAGGGAGTTACATGAGAACCTACATGTACAAGGCATTTTACGCCCCCTCCCCCCAAAGAACGAACCACCTTTGTAAGCCTACCAAAAGCTTATTATAATTACAAGCAAATATATTTCATAATGCAATATAATTCAAAATTTTATTACCGCAAATATATGAAACATTTTGATTAACCAAATATATTTTAAATGGGGTTAACAGATACTACGGGGCAAAGAATACGACAAGTATAAAGTATGCTAAATTATACAATTTAAGCTACCGTCAAATATAATAAAAAGCTACAGTATATTTACATACCCATAGAGCATTCATTTCTTTGTTCTTTATAACAAAAATCAAATTACTGATGGTCATTTTGTAATGCATTTCTAATTTTAAAAACATGAGCGGTTGACAGTTAAAGCGGGTATTTTCCTATTTTGGGCCGGCATACGAAATAGTCGAGGCATGGCGAAAACCTGCTTTTTTAGTCTAATAAACATTTTAAACGAAATGATTATTCTTTAATGAGAAGATTGGTATTTGAATGAATCTTCTAGGAGGCCTAGAAGTGATTTTATACATTATTTTTCGCGGCAACGACGGCTATTTTCCTTCCGGCAACCATAACTTCCACTTAGTCGTTTCAGTTTCGGTGCCATTTATGCGAACTGGACCCTAAATCCAAAAAATTTAAAAATTCGCGAAAATCAGAAAATTTAGCTAATTGCAAACTTACATCCATTCCATCGGGTTCCTGCATGGATTCTTCAACTTCCTTAGTCCAATAGATGGAACTTGTGCAAATAATGATTTGCCCAGGCCAATCAAGTACCCATTTACATCGTGGATTATTCATGTAGCCTTGAACAGCATCTGACGTCACTTTTCGGATACTGCTAATCATAACATCTTCAACTTGAAGAAGCCATTTTTCAACCATACCCTAAAATAAATTTTTCAATTTTTATTAACTCTTACTCTTTAATACTTTCATAACACAACACAAATACATGTATTTCATTAATAATAATAATAATAATAACAATAACATTGCCCTTTTCCGAGGGCTATACGACACAGTTATTGCACAGATACTTTGAATACGGGTCAGTCCATTATTCAGAACTAAGTGAACTGCTGACTGTCAATCTTGCATTTCGGATCACGTCATCCGTGTTAATCGGAGATATAAAACGTCACGTTTGAATCCGTTTTCTCGGGTATATTCATCCTGTTTCGCGGAGATCCATCCAGATTCACGGATAAAACTAATAATTTTGGATTTACATGAATTCTAGTAGTTTATTTCGTAGCAATTATCTTGGTGTTCGACAGACATGGGAGTACATACATATTCAAAAAGGGTAATTATTTTTTTCTTAATTGATAGCTATTTAAATATTTTAAAAATGCTATTTCTGGTTGAAAATACACGTTTTTTTAAACATTGCTTTATTAGTTTATTTAAAATCGTATATGCTACATAATGATACGGAAATTTATAATTTTCTGCTCATTATTTAGTTTTATATGTATGAAATTATTTCATGAAAACGTAAAATCTGTATAATTGATGTGTGTACATGTATTCAGAGAAACAAAGTTCCATGCTTACGTGTCTCGGGTTTTTCAAAATGGTTTCTGAAAACCATTATTTTATTTATCATTATTTACGTGTAAAATTAACTCGTGTTCAATCCACCTTCCTTCGTGGGTCCGACCAAGAGACAAACCTACTATTACTTTTAAATTCTTACAGTGATCGAATCTTACCTTAGCTTTAGCAGGATAGATTTTCTGCATGAGTGGGACGGTTTCATTTTCAGCTGAGATCATGCCAAGAATTTCTTGTTGCTCACTAAATTCGAGGCGACTTATTCCTTCAAAACATTTCTTTAAATGCGGTTGCACACGGAGGGGGTCTTTTGTTTCTGATAAGATTTCAAGTAATTCATCGTTTGACAAGAAGAAAAATCTAAAAAATGTAATTAATGATATTATGTTATGGTGTTCAGCTGTGGTATTGGAGGAAATTTTATAAAGTTTAGGGGCCGATGTAGGGGTGTGACAGGACTATTGACCGGTAGTTAATCGGCTTGCATACAAAAGATGATAAGGACTTAAACCCTAACCCGGTCAACTAGCACTGGCTTCTTCCGTCTCGCCAGTACAGCGGGCCACTATGCCCAGGCAGTCTTTTACTGGGGTTCTAGGAGATACAAATCCCAACAAAAACAAACTTTAGTCTCAATTTTTCCGATGCTTTCATATTAATACATGGGTAAAGGGGGTCAAGGACACTAATAATGTATATGTTATATTACGACGAGGACACTAATCGCCAGGGGACACTGAGCACATTAACACCGTTACGTGGAAGTAGAATAGCACTCGCTCACTACTCTATGACGCGGATTTTGAACCGTTTTATAGCAGAAATGTACGGGGACGTTTTGGCAGAGGCCATCTATTTTTCTGATCTTTTCTAATCGTTTTAAGATAGTTTAGAATATTGTCTTTCGAAGGGTGCATGAAACATTTCTAAAGATTTAAAATTACTGGCCAAACATAGCTTTTTTATAAATTAAAAACCTAAATAGAACACTATCTCCCCTCCCCACGAATGTTGAAAAAATGAAGATCAATTAGATCAATTAATTAATTGATTGATTGATTAATTGATTAACTGATAAATTAATTTTACTGCTGCATACCTTGGGAAATACAGACGTTTCTTTTCAAGATAGGCATTTAAACCTTTTTGGATTTCTTCAAGTAATATATTAGATTCTTTTAAACGCCCCAACATGTTATTCTGTGACGTAGCAACTAAACACTGGGTGTCTTTTACTGCTTCAGACATAATGTCTTTCCAGTAACTGTCTACGATTCCGAATTTTCGACCTTCTTCAGGCATTTGAGCCATAATATCTTCGGAGCTGAAGATTGGCTCAAGATAGAGCCACGTAGCTTGACACTAAAATAAAACAAAATTACAAAGATAAAAGATAACGTTTATTAATTAATTTCCCAAAATGCAGAAAATTTGATGACACAAATGAACGGAAAAACTGGATGGGCATTGCTATCTGAAAATAGCCCGGCACCCAGGTGGGTCTCATATGTTTTAGGGGTATCGGAACTCCAATAACCTACATGTATGTCCCTACCGTGACATGTCTAGATTTGTACTTGAAAATGTTCGAAATAATGCCCGAAAACCGACCAATTCTGGCTTTTTTTGGGTAGCAGCAAAAGCCCTCATAAACTACTACACAGCCCTGCAAAAGGGCACTGAAAATGGCGCTAAATGGTGGTAAGTTTATGCCCCTACTATGCGTGAAAAAGTATTAAAATAAGCCATAATCAGCCGATTTTCGGGGATTCCTTTGAAAATGTTCAAAATAAAAATTCTCGTTTTTGAACGTTTTCAACTGCCATTTTGGTAGGATTGGATTGAAATCACCAGTTACGGAAATCTACATTTTATATTTTCCTTTTCGCTGCGCGACTAAATAAGACGGAATTAGCCAATTTTCGGGGATGATTTTGAACATTTCTGACTACCACTCTCCAGAACATGGAACCATCACCATTAAACTCCATTTCCTATGTAATTAATACGTTAGATGTGTTTCTATACCCCTAATATGAGAAAACCAAGAGAGGCCGGGTAGTTAACATCCAGCCATATTTCATTAAACTTTCCACCGTATTGTGTATACTGATCGAGTCACATGTAATTTTTTAGCGCTTTAAAACTTTTTAGCGCGTTTATTTGCTCGACACGATATTTTCGTGGGGCATTACACTGTATTGCCAATTACCTTTAACCATTCATCAAGAATATCTTGCATCAAAACTAATTTTTCTTCCCACTCCTTCATTTCAGCTTCAAATGGTTTAATAAACGGCGAACCTCTCATAGTTTGGGCTTTAACAATATGATCGTCCAACAACAATTGGATTTCGTCGATTGAAGATAAAATTTTTACACCCTTCAAAACAAAAATAAATAAATAAATAAAATATCTTTATCACAATCTTATCAAACTCCACGACATAAACGAAGCTTAGTAATACCGAGCAGATGGATAATAAATATTATCAAATCTCGACTTCCGAACTCGCGTTTACACTCGTGATATAGATCGACTCACGGCGTTTAAATAATATTAATACATTATAGAGTTATTGCACTGTTTTTGAATGAAATACGAAGCTTATATTTCACGAAAAAACGTGCAATACCCCTTTTATTCAATGGTTTCTCAATGTTATCCAAAAAATATAGCTAAATTCTATTACAATAAAAGCACAAACGTTGAATAATATTATATAGCTCTCAGTAGGCCGCCGAGAAAGGTCCTCCCGAGAGCTCATGCATAGGTATATTGTAGCGCGGTATGTCGAGGCTTAGAAGAAGTTTTAATTTCAGTGGATCATTTTTAGCAATATTTTAGCGAATTTGCGGCCCAAGTCAGAGGCGATAAAATAAAATTCGAATTTGATTTTAGTATTTCAGTTTCGTTTCCCTTGGTAACCGCTCAATTTTCAAAATGGCGAAAATATAAAATTGATTTCTTTTGCAACTAAAAATTTCTTTGGAAATAAAAAGGTTTAAGGTGACTCACGGTGTCTCTGTATTCGATGAACTCGAAATACATGTCCTTCCATTCGAATTTCATTTTTTCTAAACCTTTTTCTAAGGAATATTCTTTGCTTGCAGCGACACCGATTTCTTCGAGCCTAAATAAAATAAAATTATATAAATATTTCTATAAAATTTGACTTGTTAATACCAAGTCATGTGTTCCAATTACAATTAAAATCAGATCATTCAATTTATACACTACCGCCGCAAAAGTTACAGGCGTCTAACTATCACGAAACTTAAGACTAATTCTACAATTCTACTGAAAGTTAAGTCTATATTATGTGACTTAATCTATGGATTGAGTGATTTGATGAGATGCTAAAGCCAAAGCAACTTTAAGATAATTTTTTTTCGCTTCGCGAAATAAATTAGATTGTTTGAAAAAAAAGTCAATTTTTTTAGGTAGAAATTCAAATGACGAAAAGCAAATCACAATTTCCAAAACGGAAAACAATAAGACACACATAATGTCATCCTCAACACAGGAAAAATACTCCCCTCCCCTCGCATTTACTGGGGTTCTCGATCTGTGTTTGGAATGGCAAAATGTTCTTTAAGTATGTTTTTAAAATGAAAATAAAATAAATTTCAGAGCATTAGTTAATTAAAAGACAAAATTAAGTTACAGTTTTCCTGACAGGAGGAAAATGACGTTCCGTACCAACAGTCACATTTCTTAGGTCGGAAATGACGTTCCATAACAATAATCACAGTTTTTATAACGGAAATGATGTTCCAAATAATAATCACACTTTTTAAGAAGGAAATGACGTTCAATAACAATAATCACATTTTTTAAGACGGAAATGACGGTCCGTTACAATAGTCACAGTTTTTAAGACGGAAATGACGTTCCGCAACAATAAATAGGTCAGTTTTGAAAACAAAGAGTTTTTTAAGACGTTCAGAAGTTTTATGACGGAAAATAAAACATTTCAAAGACTGAAATTACGTTTAAAAAGCCTTTAAACCTACATGACACATTTTATGTACTCACTTTTCAAGGTACTTATTCAGCCCATATTCAAGCATTGTCATTAAATTAGTATCCTCTTGAGGATGAATATCAAATCCAACGCAGTCACTCATCTATAAATAAAAAAATAAATTGAATATTTACGTATAACCATGACATTAAATGTTTCATATTTCCTATGGAACGCTCCACCTCTACGTTGTATCAAAGCCCTTGTCCTACCTGCTCCCAATGCCGATCTCTGATACCAGGATTACAGATGCAGCTTAAGATTGGCATGTGCTGCTTGAATTTATCAATTTTTCCTTTGACACTTTCAGCAATACGTCTAGGTCCAACTTGGTCACCAAATGTTTTTGTTAACTTATGCATGTTTCTCCACATATCACTGATTTCATTTTCGATGTCTTCGGCATTCAAATCCAAGAATGGACCTTTAAAAAATCAAATAAAATAATTAACAAATATTGAATTGTAGATTAAGTTTCCAAAAATCGGTAAAACATTTGACAAAATACCGTAAAATGGGGGCTATTAGGGACATCGGGGTAATTAGGGACAGTCAAATTAAAAAATAAAGTTTGAGTTATCTCAAGGCACTAATTTCATAAGCAAAATAATAACGAAAAAATTTTAAATATATCGTAATTTTTACTGTCCCTAATAGCTCCATATTACGGTACACGTTTTAGTAAATAAAATCCTTTTTTATTTTTGCAAAACAAAAGGTAATAAAAACGCATTAGTGTGCTAAGCATTGGTAAAGCGTAACCACGGTAACCAGAACGGTTCGGTTAGTATGAAACAATTCAATTTTTTAGCAAAAGATAACGAAGCAATATGATTTCATAAGTTAGAAAGCTACAAACCTCCTAAATAGAAAAGAAGTATGAAATAATTAATAGAATGACTTAGTTTTAGCCCATGATACGTATATCAAAAAGATAGAAACATAGATCACAAGAATTGTTTATAGAAGTTAAAACTACATGTACTAAGACTATATATAACTAACTACAGCAGAATATATGAAGGTTTAGATAGTTTTAAAAAACAATCTATAAAGCACGATAAATCAACTACGCTACAGATCGTCTATGGAACGCCAAATTGTCAAAAATCTTAATTTACTCGCAAATATTTCACTTTAATTTTCTAATAGTTTTTTTTTACCATCCAATCAGAGTACAAAGGTTAAGTCACATAATGTACCTTTCCTATCGCGTACGATACCGGTGCCAAAGGGATGTCTGTCCGGTGGGGATGGTGGTTCTGGTTTTTTACTTTGTAAAGTGTCGACGAAGGAAGCCAAGGATGAATGCTCTCTCTAGGGATTTACCAATAAATGTTAGGTAATACATGACTAATAAGAATCATACATTAGTAAATGACTATCTAAGTGAGTGATTGATGTACGGAGCCCGTCTCTTAGTTTAGACATTCTGCGGTACACTGGGTGCCTATATAAGCTCTCCGGAGGAGCCGACGTGCGCCACCAAAGTCGTTTAATCACCGTCATGTGCACCCTCAGGCCTTTGATATTCCAGTGAGAGGACAATGGGGACCAGAATCTTGTGTTCAGTGCTGAAGCTCGAACCCATGACCCTCCGATTATGAGCCAAATCATTTACCAACTGAGCAGTTCCTCAGGCCGCTACAAATTAAGTCTTCTTATTTCTGGCGATAGAAAAATTTATTCTTCCGAGGAGCGATTTTTCGATGAAAAATTGAGCCTTTCAACAATTTGGCGTTCCATTATCACTGTCCCAGTTGAATGAAAAAAGATCATCATATATGTGAAAATTTCCGAGAAATTTCCCGATTAAATACACATGTACTTGCCACATTATATAATAGTCTCAGTCAATATGTATATCATACTTTTTCTTGAAAATTAATATTTTTAAAGTAATCGCTCAATTAGTTTTGACATATACCAAACGTAATACTAAAATCGGGCAGTGATTGATTATTTCAATGCACACTTAGTATTATTAGCGAGTACAGCTGGACTTAGTATAGTATGTGAAATTCAGTATTGTGGACGGATTTATTTTTTTATTCAACGGGAAAATTTTATTTTTAAATTCTGGAATATACAAATCATCTGAGGCTATTTGATAATTGGGTAAGTACATTCATTTTCAAAAAAAAAATTATATTTATTTGAACGGGAATCGTCACATATATGTTGATCATTTTTCATTCTACAAGGACAGTAACACAGTATTTATAAAGATATTTTAAGGCAAATATCTTAAGTTCCTTTATAAGTTATGTTAAATTGTGTGAAAATGGGTACCTACCGTTAAGCCAAGTTTCGTGTTTTGTATGAAACGTTAGAGCTGTTCTCCATAATTTGTCATAAGGATCCTTTGCTTGAAACATAAGTTGTAATTGAGGAAAGTTCGTTATCTCCCATTCAAGTAATTGTTCTTCAAGATTCAATTGTGCTAATTCATCTCTAGCAGCTTCGAGGTTCTCGTCAAGTTTCGTGAGTTGTTCAACGTTGGCTTTCATCTCATCTAAACTCATAATCTAAATTTAACAAATATAATTTATATTAAATACTCTAATGACGTCATAATTCAAAATGGCGCCTAAAAATACAATTGATTATAATAATGAACCAAAATTATTAAAAACCCATCTGCATTTTGGGCTACTTAAAACAGGGGACCCAAAAAATTCCCTTAATTCTAGGAGCTTATGGTATATTTTTCTTTCAATTTTAGATGAAACATTTACCCAATACTGTACATATTGTTTCAAAATTATTATTTCTTATCTAATAGAAAAAAATAGGCAATCACTAAAGCATATAAAATAAAAGCACCCTGACTTAGCTAACTACAATGAGGAATGCGAATATGGAAAATAGAAAACCTTGACTAACATAATCAAACTTTAATTGCTTAGTTAGTTCTCTAATTATAAAAATATAGTACCTAAAATTTATATGGGTTCAAACTACAGTTCCATTTAGTACACGTTTCCTATCTCATTTGAGGCCCTTTTTCGACCCGAAATATTC
>JAXIUW010156670.1:0-13031 GCA_035591015.1 Cephalothrix simula
GCACAAGGAAAAACCAAGAAACAATTAATAATGCAGGAGCGCTTTCGACTACATACGAGTCTTCTTCAGCTGCGTTTTTACAATAATATATATATATTCATTCATATTAATAGCTCAGTTGGTAAGAGACTATCGGAAGGTCTTGGGTTCGAGCCTCACCACTGACACAAGATTCTGGTCCCCAGTGTCCTCTAACTGGGATATCAAAGGTGTGTAGGGTGTACGTGATTAAACGACGCTGGTGGCGCACGTCGGTTCCTCCTCCGGAGAGCTCACGCCTGAAGGTCTTACACCGCGGTATGTCTCGACTTCGAGACGATGACCGTACATCAATCAATCAATCAATATTAATTTTTTAGTCTTTAAAGATTAAGTATTTTTATTATATTTTTCTTGCATGTCCTTTTGTAAATTTTTTAAAACATTAGTATTGCATTTTATCGTAAAAGGTTAATGGTTAGCTGTTGAAATAAATCGCAAAAAGGGCGGTGCTCTACGAATAAAATAAAATAAAGGTCCTATGGGCTCCATGCTGTGGGTAACTCCAAATATTTTTTACCTTTCTGAATTTGAATAAGCAGGGAAAACAAAACTTGCTGTTGCCAGGCTAATAATTTTTAAAGGAATAATTGATTAGAAAAACAAAACAAAATTACGAAAGCATAAAAAATAAAATAATGACAATTAAGTATAAAAATCATTCAAAAATCAAGCAAACATTCACTCAAGAATTATTCATTCATGGCCAAAGACGATACCACGTGCGAGCTCGCTGTGTGATCGAAGATTTTTTGGTGTACGATGTACGCCATAAGCGTGAGCACTCTCATAATTTAAGTATAGGAAAACTCTACGACCTCGCTATGCTATTGCCAATCATCTGTACCTTGGTGTGCGTTTGTGTGCTCGCAGTGCGATCGATACTCATTATGACGGCATTTTTAACAAATTATTAATTCGATTACACAGTGGGCTCGCTGCGAGTTCACAGTGTGACCGCATCATCAATTGGTCGCAAATTTGACGAAAACTGGTGAATCATACTGCGAGCTCGCAGCGATCTTGCAGTGCGATCGTGACATCAATGATTTCTTAAGACTTAAGGTTACTGTGTCCAGTGATGAGTGAAGAGTCAACTATTCTAAGCGATCACACAGCGAGCTCGCAGCGGACTCGCAAACGCATATCAAGGTATGGGAGGAGACACGATAGGGTATGGAGTATAATATGCGAGCTCGCATGTGGCATCGTCCTTGGCCATGACTCGATATTCTTCGATAAATTGAACAAAAATGTTACCTCTTGTAGTTTTTTCAAACGATCCTGAAGTATTTTCTTTCTATCCAAGGATTGTCTATAGACACTTCGGTATTTTCGGTTCAAACTAGATATTTTATTGTTATAAGCGGTGCTACTTTCGGATCTTTTTCTGTTACCAAGCGAAGAGCCAATTCTACAACAAGTAAAATATCAAAAAGATTATTCTATACTACGACAAGCAAATGAAGATTCTTTTTAATATAGAAACAGAAAATTAGACAGATAAATACCTCTGAGGTATTCCCTTTGCACTTCCGGGTCGCACATGCGCACCTGTTTTCTTCACCGGCATTGCTGAGTGAGACTTAATTTCATTTCCCTTTTCCGTCAATACATCGTGGAAAGCCTGAAAAGTAACAAGAGTTAAACCAATAATCATTACTCATTAATAAGTACAAAGAATACACATTAATCGATCCCAAAAATAGTTACTCATCTGCAAGTAGACGAACCGTTCCCCTATCAATACCAATGAGCATCACTTATAAACAATATCATTAATCAATAAGAATAACTACTGCTCATTAATTTAATTAATCAATACAATAATCATTACTCATTAATAACACTAATCACTGCTCGTTACTGTACTTACTAAATGCTCTTCAAGGGCCTCTTTCGTCTTCTGCAAGTCTGTTTTTACACTGTGATGTTCAGGGGCTATTAATTTATGATGTGCATCTTCTAGGAACTTTTGTAAATCATCCAGAGCTCCAGCTGTAGCTTCTCCTGCTTTCAAAGCTGCTCGTAATCGCGAGGCTCGATTCTCTGCACGATTCTTGATTTGCTCCCATCTCTGCTTTGTACCAGAGGTACATTGCTGGACGTATTTTTTAGCAGTGGGGTGACAATTAGTTAAAATTTCCCCACCCAATTCGGATATGGTGTTCATGTGCTGCTCCATTTCGGCAATTTCTTCCAAAAATTTCTAAAAAAAAATAAAAATAATTTCTTGCTTATATTTTCAAAAACACAACATAATAGTAGCAAGTATTTTCGTGTTTGTACACCACTCACATTATGGCGATCATTAGCTTTCCTTATATCTTCAGTAGTTATGGGAAGGGGACGGAAACCAAGCTCGGATTCAGCATGAGGTAACCAGTCTGTCATTTTCTCGACGGCTGCCTGGAAAGTGCCGGCCTAAAAGAAAAACACAAAATGGTTAAAAATCAAATTTAGAAACATCATTATCATACATGTTCTAAAATTAATCAAAACTTACAAGATGGCGGGAATCGATTAATGTTTTTTCCTTTTTGTCCGATAAATGGAGAACTGACTGGTATTTATCGGCAAGATCTTTTACAATTTCAGGGTCAACATGACTTTCGTTAGTATCTTTCATTGATTCAATTCGTGCGCCGTGTTCTTTTAAATCGACTTGGAATTGCTAAAAATTGGTTAAATATGGACGAATTAAAAATTTGCAAAAAATTAAATCATCATCATAACAGAAGTTCAAAAAAGTTACCTTATGTCGTTCAATGAGCATATCAACAGTATCCACATCGCCACAAACACTGCTTTGTTTTTTAAGATCGGTCTCAGCTTTAGCTAAATAATCCAACAGTGACTGTACGGCATTTGAACTTTGACCAAGAGCCATAAGGCTATCATCCACATGCTTCTTACTATAGAAAGAAATGACAGAAAATAGAAAGAAATGACAGAAAGTAGGTTATAAATGACGCAAAACTTGAAAAGGTATCTTGAATAATAATCAGGTAATAAAGCGTTGTCTTGAATAATAATTCAACAAGTCAACAGAGCAATTAAAACAATCTTGAATAAACATCAGGCATTTGGGAGTTAGTCCTGAATAATGATTAGGTAACTTATTGTTTTAAAGACTTAGAAAGGAAATATATTGAATAAAAAATTCATTAAGTAGGAACCATTATTAAATTATCTGTTCAAAAATAGATCATAAAAGAGCTTTTAAAAGAAATTATAAAGTTACCTTTCTAACATAGTATTTCTAAGTTTTGCCCAATCATTTTTGAGTCGATCGAGCATATTTTGGAGGGATTCTTGGTCTGGATCGGATTTAGTACATCTATCTTGCAGACTTTTACCCATTCTTAAAACGGAATGAAATGAGGGATATTTTCCATGAATTGCATTTGTGATACGTTTGAGTTCCTCACAGTCTTTTAAAAGATCATCTTCATCATTGGATGAACCTAATAAAGCTGCCCTTGCAATATTATCCGCTAACCAGTCTAGCAAGTTTTGCCATCCGTTTTCAAACTGTTGAAATATAAGAAAATGTTTACATAGATGTATTCTACATGTAAATGTAAAATTTATATTTTAAAGGCAATGACCTGGCGTTGTAAAGCAGAGAATTAATCAATCTTACCCTTTGATCTTCCTTAAGAGCCCGATGTAAGAGGCGACCTCTTTCTTCTGCCCTACGAGTTAATTTTTTAAATCTCAATTTGATGTTTGATATCTGTGTTTTAACGTAAATTGTATCTTCTTTTGTACCAAAGTATTTTAAATATGTTCCAGTCATATCGAGATCTTGTAGAATTTCTCGGTGTTGAACGACTTCAAGCATAAAATCCTAGAACAAAAGGCGTAAAAGTTTAATGAACGTAAAAATTTTAATTATCATAGGACGTAGAAAATAAAAATAAATTTAATAAAACTGGACAACTAATGGTCAATTTTTGGCATTAAAATCTTACGTGATGATCTTTAGTCTGATTCTGGCATCTCTCGACAATTTTGCTTGGATATCTGAACTGATAGACACGCTCTTCAGCATCAAGTAGCCAATCAGCGTAATTTTGCAAACTTTCGTGGAAACCTTGAACATAGGCACAGTGACCTTCCAATTTTTTCTACAAAAAAATAATTATTAAATTTCCGAAGTTTTTACAAAACTCTATTTACCCGCTCCTTTAAATAAATCATGTGATTCTCACCATTTTCTTATCCCCTCGGCGTTTGGTACTGTTCCATCGATTTTGCATTCGTTGTAGCCTCTCTTCTAAATACGGAGCCTCGTTTTCAGTACATCTATTTATTATATCACTTCCATTGAGAACAAGTGATTGGATGTATGGTTCTTTGTCTAGGAATTCTTTCATCTTTCCCTGACAATTGAAAACAATCACTAAAATCAGTTAATATTTCATAACTAAAATCACTAAAGTATTTATTTTAAAAAATCACTTAAAAATATTAAGTCATAACTAACCAAAAAAATTACCGGGATGGAATCTTTTCGACATAATGTAATTTTAAAATAAGTTAAGTTGAAAAATAGCGAATTCTCAACAAAAATATAGTGCAACATTTTGCTCGCAGGCGTTTTGTATTTCTGTGAAAATTTGCAACCATTTTATACAGAATTTTCCTTGTGCAACCTATATAGACCACGTATTTTGGAGGCATCGTTGCATGCTTTACCCCTAAACAATGTGTAATGGCATGTAGCGTCCTTAAACAAACTGCCATTTTTCGGTAGAAATGTAAGATTTTCACCTTGTTTTTCGGGTTTTCACACTGGATAATAACAAGATTGGCGAAACTGTTAAAAAACTCTCAATGGATAAATAAGACAAAAAGTCATAACTGAAACAAAACTTACGGAGAAACGATCTTGATTTTTTCTTGCTGTATATGGTATCGCACCCATTGGTTTCTTGTCCCTAATTTCAACTCTGAACTCATCAATCATTTGTAAAGCTGATTCAATATCACTTGCAAAGTGTTTGATCTCTTTAAAACCATCTTTAAGTTTGTTTTCGCGAGCTTTTAAACTTCTCATGATGCTCTCAAATAAATCGTTCATTTCTTTCTTCTTTTTCGACAGACTAGATGGCATATCTTCATTTGGACCCACGATTTCATCGACTAATTTTGAGAGAGTAGTTACTGGCTCTTTCTGGGCGCCAATTTCGGACTTGACAGCTTTGACGTTTCGCAAATACTCGTCGGCGTATCTTGGATTAGCAAAAATTCTATCCATCTCAGATAACTGTTCTTCGGTAGCCTGCATTAAGCCAATAACTTCATCCAAAGCTGTGTCAAGTTCACTGACCTTAATTAGGCTGTTTGTCAAGTCATTCTGTAAAAGTAAAAAAAAACTTTAACCCGCGGAACTAGTTTCGCAAATTACAAAATTCTGTTTCCAGCCGGAACAAACTCCGCTGTTGCTCAAAAGGACATTCGTGATTTTTTAAAATAACTCACCTCCCGATCAGCAATCTTTGCCATGAGGTCTTCCCACCTTGCATTGAATTCACCGATAATTGGTGCCAATTTAGTAGCAGTGCTGGGATGTGTGTCAGTAATATCGGAACTGATTCCAGCCAATTGATCCAAGTCCTTGCCATGACCAGTAACTTGAACATTTAGGACCTAAAATAATTTATAGCAGAAGATGAATTTTAAACTTTTTTAAGTACAAAAAATTTACATAAAATTTCTATTTATATTTATATTAAAGATATTCATTTTCAATTAGAAGCCTCCTAAAACACGAGGTCCATTGCCTCGTATAATTTGATCTATAAGCGTTAATTAAAATAGTTAAAGTTTCAAATAATAAAAATTCAAACATTTGCATTCAGCAAGCAAAGGATATTGACACTTAAAGAAAAGCTATTTAAATATGAAAATCTTCTTATATATAAGTTTTAAAATAAAATACGATGAAGAACATTCAAATATTGCTTTTGACAACACTCAAACTTAAAGAAAAAAATAGTAAAAAATAGTATTAAGTAAAGCAAAATTCACAAAACTGAACGCTCTAATTCGTAAAGGTCTATTTCTAATGTATCTCTGTAATGTTTTCAGCTAAACCGGCGGGGATTTTATTTAAAATTTTAAAATATTACTAACAATAATTGAAAAACATGAGCGGTCACGGAATAGCAAGATAAGGGAATAACCAACACCATACATTCTCAATTCATAGCATATAAATCATATTTTTAGTCTTCAAAGGCCTAGCATATAGAAGCATTAAATGATTATCAAAGTTATGATTAATAAAAGTTAGTTTTCCTTGTTAATGAATTGGCTAATATAGGGTGGCCAATATTCTTATTTTAAATTAGAAGAGTAAAAAATCGAGGCCCATCGTTTCGCATTACGGGATAAAGGTAAATTAGAAGCGTAAAAAAATCGAGGCCCGTCTTATTTTGCATCACGTGATTCAACTTTTTAGCCACCCTATATAAAAAAGTAAAATCGTGCTAAATAAATAAAAAAGCCTATTTAGATGTGAAAATACAATTAATAAATCATGCTAATTCTACATTTAATAGAAACTATGTAGAACTAAAGCTAGAAAAGCAATTTTCATAGCAACAACATGTAATTACTTTTAGTTCTTCGATCTGAATAAGTATTTTCCTTGATTCAGAGGCGATTGGCGATAAGTTGTCAAACCGTTGTTCCGATAGAGGGAGCCACTTCATGATTTTCTAGAAGGGTAATTCGGAAAAATAATAAACTTACTATTTTTAAAGCAGATTTATTACAAAAAGCTTTGACCACAGCATAAAAATTATATAAGTACAAAAGCTTTGATCTCAAGAGTTTTTAAAGATCACTTTAGCAATAACTGAGGATTGCCATATAATAAGTGATGACCGAAATCATAAATCTGCATTGCCAGGGATATCGACACATTTGCAATTTTTAAATTAAAGAAAAGCATTTTAAACATTTTTGATGATATTGGGAAAAACGCACTGTGCCCAGCTGCAGGGGAGGGGGGGAAATGGAAAACAACTGACGCGTGGCCCAAATTAAGATGTTTTCCTATCACATTTTAGTTTTTTCCTCGATGTTTTAAAGAATTCTTTGTGTATTCTCAGCATAGTATCACGATAGTATTCCACAATATTGATGCCATTTAACATGTACATCTATAACCGCTTTCGAAGCGTCTAAGGTTAAAACATTTCAAAAATTGATTTTTCACTTGGAAAAACCTGCTAATTTTTAGGAGAAAAAGTGGCCCAAAAAGAGGAAGAAGAGAAAGAAAATAGCCCCGCTTTGCATTCCCCCTAGTCCCCGCCCTGCCCGGCCTCCCTTACGGGTACATTCGGTGATAGGCCCATAATACATGTCAATACATATAATTAATTACGTAGTCATTGATTTCTCATACACACGTTTACAATTTTTCTTGGAAATGCAGGGTAAAGTGACAATTCACAGTTAATTTTTTCCACCATAAAAAGAGTCATTATCACCAAGAGTTACAGGATTATAATTAAAACATTAAACCAAAATGTACCCTTAAAATTCAATTAGAAATTCTAGTAAAATAGTAAAACGCGATACATACCTCAATCAAACTTTGTAATTTCTTAGCCTTTTCTAATGCAACATTCAATTCGTCTCTCTTATCTTTCAACTCGTCCTCGATATCACCACAAACCAAATCTAAATCATTCAAATGTTTCTTGATTTCCATTTTTCCAGGAGCGCCTGATACATCAGACAGGTTTCCTCCAGCAGTTTTGCATTCTTTTACTTTTTCATTAGCAAGGTTGTATTCTTTCTCCAGTTCCTTAAATGAGAGAATAAGAAAATTAACAAATGATAATATGAAACGAAATACATGTGTACATTTTGACTTAAATGTCTTAAATGGTATAAAACATATTAGAAGATTTGATATGTGCTATTTTTAGAGAAAAACAATTTAAATAAGAAAAGGTAAGAAAATTTAAAATTAAATTATGATAATTAAATTTATATACATATACATCATAAAATTACAATAATTTAATTTATATGTATACACAATAGTATAGAAAAATTGGCCACACGATCTACATAATGCCAAAAATGGCCCTCCAACGCGAAAAATCTCCCAAGTGGGGACCCTGACCCCCTTGACCCTTACATGTATATATTCTGACTTGTTATAAAAAATGTAGAAACAATAAAAATGTAGAAACAAGTATATATTTTCAAGACTAAAGCGTCACTTGGTGGCCCCTAGCGGCGAAGATGTGCATTTTCGCATAAGGGTACAGCCACAGCTGAATCAGAAGAATGTTTCGACCAATATCATTGTTCTACAAAACAATAGCACCAAATTCTAGATCAGAAAAGAACTTGCAGCGCCACCTGGTATCCTTATGCAAAAATGTACATTTTCGCACTAGGGGGCCACCAGGTGGCGCTTTAGTCTTGAAAATATAAACTTGTTTCTACATCTTTTTAAAACAAGTCAGAATATATAAGGGTTAAGCAAGTCGGGGTTCCCACTTGGGAGATTTTCGGGGGTTTTCTATACTATTGTGTAATAATATTAAAACTCATTATATTTAATTTCAAATTTTAAAAAAAGTTGCGTATTTGCTAATCAAAAATACGTTAATGTAAATTACAAGTAAAATTATTAGTTGTAATGAAAGTCCAATTTTAAAGAAATGAAGGCTAACCTTCTATAAGGTATCCATCGATTCAAATATAAGTAAAAAGTTTATGGATTATTATTGCCATTGTTTTCGAGGGCTATAAGAAGCTGGTATTGCAGGAGGGGAACATGCATATGTATCATTAATCTTTATTAAAAATTACTCGTCAGCGCCTCGCCTCCC
The DNA here is from genome assembly GCA_035591015.1 of Cephalothrix simula. Lineage (NCBI taxonomy): Eukaryota > Metazoa > Nemertea > Palaeonemertea > Archinemertea > Cephalotrichidae > Cephalothrix > Cephalothrix simula. The sequence goes on from JAXIUW010156670.1 coordinate 8,910, forward strand.
AGTCAATATTTTTAGTACTTACATCAACTTCCTTGCTTTGTTCCTCGATATAATGTGGATCAATACTCGCCGAGTCTATCATAGAAACATTATCAAGAAGGTCTTGAAGTGCATCATTCAAATTGTTGCACATCGACCAAAAATGTTCAGCCAATGGCATTGCCGATGCAATAGCTTTTTCACGAGCCTCTGAAGACTTTGTGACGTCATCATAAAGGCCTATTGCTTCTAGTCGCTTCTCTGATTCATCGCTTGAGGATAACCGACCTAAAAAAATTAAAGAATTTAGAATTAAAACAAACTCGGCGTCCTTGACAACAGGGTTGCTAGGAATAATGCACCTGTCAGAGCTTGCCTCGGGAGGGGGGCGTGATAGCGCTTAAATCCTCACCCATTAACGCGTTCCTGACGTTTTCTTCTCATCCGAGCATAGCGATCACAAAGCCCCATAAGGATTATTTTATCCCACCCGGTATTAAAGGGATGCCTCTCCAAAAACGAAACTACCGTAGATTTTTTAAATGTGCACCTATGAAAAAATGTACGTTCCCCGCATCTCTTCCATTTTCTTAGATCGGGAGCAATTACAATGCAGCTAATATTTGAAATTTTATAATTAGGGGCGAGGCTTATAACGCAAGATCACTTCACCGCACCCCTCGCAAGAATTGACGGAAACGATGTCGCATTCGATATCGAAGCCTTTAGGGGATTTTGCGACATCGCTAAAGCTTATAGATGTCGCCACGATATCGATGCGAAACAGCTTTGAAGCAACTCGATGTTCCATCGATATCGCAGTGACATCGATGCACTTATTCGATATCGCAGTGACATCGATGTGACTTGACGATATCGCCAACTCGCATTTGGTTTTAGAGGAAGGGAGCAGTGAAAGTGCGAGGACATCAATATCCTTTGCCAATATCGCAAACTCCCATCGATATCCAAACGACATTGCTATTATGATGTAATTTCCATTCTATGCTCTATATGGATGTGACATCGCTTAAGGATCCTGATGTCCTATCGATATCGCCGAGACTTTGATGCAACTTTGCGATGTCACTGAGATATTGCGACGATATCGCTGCAACATCGTGCGTTTGCAATGTTACTCAACATCTGATCAACGTCACTTCGATATTCCGGCGACATCGCTATTATGACGTCATTTTCTTTCTATGCTCTCTATCATCAATTTTTACTATATCGCTGCGATATAGCTTAAGCATTCCAATGTAACATCGATATCGCGATGACATCGATGCGCCTTTGCGATATCATAAAGTCGCATTCAGAAAGAAAGAGCAAATGCGCATCGATATCACCGGGATATCGCGGCGACATCAATTCACATTTTACTAGAAAAGGTCCACAATATGGATTTAGAAAGATACAATTGCGATATCGACTGCGACATTGTTTTTGTCCATACCTCCCCCCTCCCGGTGCAGGCGTTGACAGGTGCATAAAGCATTAACAGTACTCACCATCGTCATCATCATCATCATTGTCATGGTTTGAACTTGTCTCACAATCACTTGCGATTTCATCTAGTATCGGACCCATAACGGCTAATTTATCTTGGAGATTCTGTAACAAAAACAGAATGGGTTAATATTTCTCAGTGTTTTTGCGAACACGAAAATTCAAATCCGTTTGGCTCTAATATTAACGATAAACCAGTTAACAGCTTCGTACATAAGCACACTGACCTTAATTTCCTGAAGTTGACCCTGAAGGTCATCTGGATTTGCGCCGACAGGGTCCAAACAGTCCACACGATTTCGGAGGTTTGCCAATGTTTCAAGTGCATCATCCAATTTTTCGGATGGCTAAAAAATCAATAATATATCAATTAAAAAGGTCATAAATTAAAAGCAGAATTTCGAGGTCCATTTCCGAAATCACGTGCTCACCTTTGTATGAAGTTCGCGTAAAGAAGCCTCAAGTTCGTTAACTCTTTGAGTGATAATAGCTTTGACCTCTTCATATCTTGCAGTGATATTTTCAACATCATCTTTAATGCTGCTGGCCTCGTCGTCAGGAACAAGTTGACTAATTTCGGAACCAGTTAAGCTTAAGTCACTAATTTTTGGCTGGTGGTCTTCGATTTGTTGTTGAATATTCTAAAATTGAATAAAGAATACTTTACGTGAATATACACATAAGCAGAAAAATTGTGGTTAGCCCCCATCAACTTACCCTGAAACATTTTAATACAGAAAATATAATCATTGGAAAAGTCGTGTAACGTAGAATAATAAATAGCAAGATCATTATGCACTTAACTGAACTGTCGCGTCACAGTCAAAGAAAATTCTTGAAAATGGGTTTAAAATGTCTATGAACCTTCCAATAGAGAATAGGTTGACTGTGTTGAGATACAGAGAATTAAATAAACAAATTCGTTACCTCAGCCGTTTCTTTCTGGCTTCTGATTAGTTCCAAATCATTTCCAACGTCCTCACGGGAGTGAGTTTCAACCTCTATTTCAATTTCATCAAGCCATCCTTGAAGTTCTTCCAAAGTCTTGTCATAGTGAGAAGCCAAAGGGAGAAGACTTTCCAAGGTCTTTTCGTGACCTTCGCAAACATCCGATAACTTTGCAAGCTTCTGTTTAGCAGCATCAAGATCGCTTCTTAAAGCAGCTGCCTCGTTACCAGCCGGTGCAATTCTCAGTGCTCTGGAGCATTGGTCGTCAAGGTTACGGAGGTCAGTTCGACGGCGCTCCAAGTCTTCAAGTTTTTCCTAAAAACCAAAACCAATTTTTATTAATACATGAAAACGAGCTGTTTAAAGCACGTTATACAGCATCTTTCGCCCGTTGAGAAATAACATTTTTTGAGGGAGAATTTCCTTTCCAGTTCTAGCTTATACATGTATGTCTTAATTGGCATAATGCTTTTCATTTTGCAAAGGAAATGAAAACGGGACCAAATAAAGGGTTTCTTCCAAAGGTATGGATGAAATTGAGGAAAACATAAAATCAGTGTACATTTTGGTACTTTTCTTTTAAATCTTCAGATTTGTATAAAATTTGTAACAATTCATAATGAGAATAAAAACGGTTACTGAAATCGTTGAGAAAGGGAGAGAAGACGGGACGGTGACCCGTACCACGCCGGGAGATTATCGTTTCTATTCTCATGAAGTTTTTCCCGGCGGTTTTGTGACAGAAATGGTAAAAATGTCAAAGTATCAAAAGAACAAATTTGGGGACGGTAAACCGCTATACACCTAAATGAAATGATTCGATTTTAAGAGGATAGAATCGGATTTCTTGCCAAATTTTCTAAAACCAAAATTAAGGACGGACATAAATCTTTTCGTAATTATAATATTGTTGAAACCAATGAACTTCATGCATATTTTCTATGCTTATCTGAATTAATGGGATAGGCCTTTGTGCATTTGGGCTTTGTGCACAGATAAAATCAGTTCACAGTTATTAAGGAGAATAAAGTGAAATTCCTATTGTATGAACCTGTAAACACATTAGCTTATTATTCCATAGCATAATTTAAAGGCATTAGGCCTACTCGAACACGCTCTAGCAGATTAATAGATATACCCCTATATATAATATATAATAAAAGATAAAGCAGGGGGTTAAACGCTTAAATGAAACTAATTATACATTCTAAAATAGAATAAAATATGTGAAATACCTGGACGTCGCTCAAGAGGCCTTTAATAACTTCAGGATCTGCAGCAGCGGTAGGGGTGTTTGTAATGGACTCTTCTAATTGGTGGACATCATCAGCATGCTTTCTAATTTCATTTTCAGCCTGAAAGAAATTAAATCAGAAACCAATATTTATTTATCGTCTACACGACTACCGTGTGGCGGAAATCATAATTTTCCTTAGGGATTTTTATCCTACTTGTCCAACATATCATACACTAAAGGAGGACATTCATTTGTATACAGTCCGGACCGGCATCCCGGCCGGACAGGCATTCCTTTCAGAAATATTATAATTGGTGAATTTCGAGATATGCCCATGCACAGTAACATGAGCCTTAAAACTCAAGAGTGCAAAATTTAAATACAAAGTGGCATTCTCTCTTGGCTAATTTGAAAGTAAAAGCTAACAGTAATGAGCCAGAAGTAAT
>JAXIUW010158892.1:0-13018 GCA_035591015.1 Cephalothrix simula
CTGGTTACCATGACGTCAAAAAGCATTTGACCTCCTTGTTGGGCTAAAGGGGTTTTCTGGTTACCATGACACACAAATGGTATGATGAAATGTCTGTAAAAGCGATCTGCGCACGATACGATCGATTGGCCATCGAACATATAGAATTGGATAATTGCTGTTTGACCACAATTTTTGCCACCATCTTGGATTTACGCCATATTCGTTTACCTAAAGTGATCGATTTTGGCAAATTTGGATCCCCTGATCCTTATAACCTAAGAAACTATTATATTTATTACATGGCCTGTTAAGATGATTGTCAAATAACGATAAGGGAGCCCTTCCTTCTGTTTGAAAAATCCAATATGGCGGAAATCCAAGATGGGGGTCGAAAAGGCGGCAACTAAATAGCCATTTAGAATTACCCACGTATTAGATTTTCTTACGTCATAGATTTTAGCAAATTCGGGATTTATTGACTCCGAAAACCTTGGAAGGGATATATTACAAGCCATGAACTTGATACAACTGGAAAGCTCTGAGAACGAAAGGCATTTTGGCCATATTGGAAAATGCAGAATGGGCCCTTCAATTTTGATGAAAAGTATACTTAGTAAACCAGGGCAAGCCTCATCAAATATCAAAATGTAGGGATTTGACGAAAAAGGTTTTTTGAGCCACCCTACCCTGTACATTGAACCTCGGAAAAAAAACCGTCGAATAATTGTAAGTATGTGTAAAATACATCATTTTCCCGTAATGTTACCTTGCATTGCCTTTGGTACATCTATCGTAATGGCAACGTTGCATGTCCATCGCATACCTATAAAATATACAGTAATTAGAAATATGGAGTAGTATTATCATATAAATATGTCCATGTCGGAAAAATCACTAGCTCGTACATGTATGTAAAACATCAAACTGGAAAAACACGATCATGCACTAGCTATGGTATCATTAAGGTACAATGCAATTATCATATCTAAGCAAAGCCTATGACTATTCTTGAATTGACATCGAATCGACTATACTAACTGGTATGGTGTCAGTATCGAATGTCAAGACTAGGATTACGAATCTGTCCACCGAATTCAAGGATGAAAATATTTTCATATGTTAAAATTCTGTCCGTTGAATGATGCCACGTGCGTTGATTATTAGACAATGATAGACAAATGGATTAAAAAATTGGACGAGACACTAAAACAAGGGCATTGGAGTCTCTCAACCTTATACATTTTTGAAAATGGCATGCAAAGTTACACAACACTGGGGGTTCTTTAATTTATTGTCTCACCTGTGTGGCGCAAAATGTGTAACAAAACTGGTCAAAAAATAGACCCCATTTGGGTCGAAGTCCCATTTGGGTTATAGACTATCAAGCAAAAACAGGTTTTCCGGCATGTAATAAATGAAGCAAATACCAGATTTGTAGGTACCGAACCCGGGGTACCGAATCGCCGCCTCAAGGTAATTTCAATTAGATGATCAAAGTGACCTCTGACCGTGACCGGCCACCACGGGCCACGTGATATTCGAAAGAACACCTGATTTGTGCCATTTAACAAAAACAATTTTATCTAGTTTCCGTTGGCACAGTCGACATCAAAAAGGTCCGACTTTAAGTCTATTTTCGACCACTTTTTCAAAACATTTTGCGCCATGACTCTCCTACATTTGGGGCACGAAATTTTAAAACAGTAAATAATGGTTCAGATGTCGTAAATATTCCGCTTTCGAGGCGGAATTTTTACGTTTTACGGTGCCACATCCAAAATTTCTATCCATTTATGTACACAAGCGGCCAGAAAAATTGAAAATCAGCTTACGATTCCCAAAAAATCTGGGTATCAAAATTTCATGACATCATAGTGGTGCCCCCTAGGGACGAAAAACTGAATTTCCTGAGTACAGCCTAGACCGTTAGAGATAGCAAAAAACCGATTGTGGAATTGAAATCAGCGAACCATTTCTACCTAAGATAGGTAAGTTTCATTTTTCAAAATAACGCTCTATGACGTCATCCCGTCATATTTCGGGGTTGATGACGTCATACAAATGGCGATATGACGTCATAGGGCGTTATTTTGAAAAAAAATGAAACCTACCTATCTTAGATAGACATGGTTCACTGATTTCAATTCCGCAATCGGTTGTTTGCTATCTATAACGGTCTAAGCTGTAATTCAGGTTTTCACTGCTAGGGAGCACCACTATGATGTCAGGAAATTTTAATACACAGAATTTTTATCTACAAGTTATTTCCTATCTATATATGTATAATTTATGGGGGCAAATTCTATAGTTTCCGAGAAAATCGGTGGGGGTTTTGGGAATCCACTTGTGTATATAGATAAAATGCAGTTTCTACCTCATTTCTTACATGAAATTACGAGAACACGACAAAGAAAATGGTAGTAAAGTACATGTATTTGCGATTGGACAAAATAATGTCCAGCGAAATCAAAGGTTTGTACTTCAGAAATGTGTTGATTTCTATAATTCTCATCACTATGTACATGTACCCCTGAACATGGTTGAACCACACTTTGTAAAATAAATTTTTGCGGGACTAAGAAAACGACCGGGCGGGATGATTAGCCCTACCATAAGTCTAAAACTTGCATGTTTTTTAAAACTTTTCTTGATGGTGGTTTTTGAGTTCTGCACATGCGCCTGCATGCGCGATTTTTTTTTGCTTTTCCGAAGCTTCTGACCTACATCATTGGATGCGCATTGCCTAAAAACCTATCCCTAACTATTTTCAGAAATTTCCGATCCAAAATGGCCGACTTATGCCATACTGAATGTTTGAAAATTACGGAATACGAATATATAAAATTAAAAACTGTTTGAATATTTGGACAAAAGGGGTGTCAAATTAAAGATAAAAATACATAGAATTCATGAAAATTGTTACAGTATACCAGATGTGTTGTAACATTACAAAGATTCAATAAATATACTCAAAAAATAAAAATTTCTGTGAAAATTGGCCAAAAATGACACAAAAAAAAATTCATACAGATTTTTATTATTTGCAGTCTCTAAATGATGTATTTTTCGCTTTCATTTGACACCACTTTTGTCCAAATATTAAAAAAAAAAAATTTTATATTTTTGGTATTCCGTTATTTTCGAACATTCAATATGGCGTAATTCGGCTATTTTGGATCGGAAAGTTCTGAAAATAGCAAGAGAACGGTTTTGAGGCAATGCGCATCCATTGATGTAGGTTAAAAGCTTCGGAAATGCAAAAAAATACTTGCGCAGAACTAAAAAACCACCGTCAGAAAAAATTTTAAAACACTTGCAGGTTGTAGTCCTAAGGTAGGGCTAATTATCCCACCTGGTCCCTCAAAAATTTATTTTACATCGTTTGGTTAAACCGTGTGAAAGGGCCACATCCGATAATTTTTCCTCATTAGTGAATTCCCCGTATGTACAAATCAAATGAAAAATGACATATTTACCACTGATCACATCCTTATCTCCCAATACACCGGTCGCAAAATGAATGTGTTGGCGACCACAAGTATGTAGACCCTGTAAATATAAATAAATTTTTTTCCCTATCTACTTGTATGTAAAAAATTGAATTACGGGGGCTTCTTCACTATTAGTGAAGCCGAAACCAGCTGGCGTCTTCACTATTCTATTAATGAAGCTGAAACCAGCTGAATGTCATCAGAATTGTGAAAATTCAAGATTTTTATTTTAAATGTGTTGTAAAAACTGATTTTACGGTGCACGGTGCTCTAGGATAACTTTTGGGATTAGAAAAAATACTCAGCACAAGCAACAGACTCTCAGCAGTATAGACTGTTTTAAAAAATCCAAAAGCATAATTTTTGCGCATACGCAGATGTAGAAATCAATTTTCACAAGCGCATAAACAAAATCGGATATCGACATTCGATTTAAGGCATTAAAAGATTGCGCAGTGAATTTTAATTTTTTATCACCAATCATTGCCAAAAATATCATCTTAGTAGAAACTCTTTATTATTCAATAACGGTAACTCAGATGACTTAAAATTCAGTAATTTGTCAAAAGAACATGCTCCAAACGTATATCCTATACCTATCATAGTCTTTTTTGATTAACTATATAAATCGTGAAGATGCTAGTCGTCTGCCAGTTTGTACATTAAGACCATTGGGTAATTTGTATAACACGGGCGCTTGGTCACTAAGAAGAACATACCTCAGTTTTGATTTTTTTCCAATTTTCTTCATATGTGCCATGCATTACAGTAGGAATGTCGGCTGGATTAGTTATTTTTTCTAGGTCATGTTCAATCTGAAAGGTATTTGAATATTAAAATTTATGATATGCATTCGCGGAATACTTAACTTGCGGATCAGTGAGCATTGTGCTCCGAATTCACCCTGTTTCAACGGATCCCGAGGATAATCTATCCGAAATACCCCGACTGACGCCGGGTGCTCCGAATTAGGATTTTTCTCAATCGATGGATTAGCAACTTGCGATTAGCGGTTGTTTTTCAACAATATGCATTCGCCCATATAAATCTGAATTTTATATAATTTGCGAATAGCGAAGTATGTAATATCTTACTTTCATTGTGTGGCCCTGGCATGCCTTTATTTCATATCTCTTATTATCTGGATTTTGCCGCATAACAAATCTTTTCTTATCATTCGAATTTACCACATACTCAATATCTACAACGCTAAACCCTTTGTTCCTAAACATGTGCGTTTTCATTAGTTCATCAAGATAAACATATCCGCCTGAAAATCCAAAGAAAATATTATTGCGTATACCTACAAGGACAAAAACATTGTCGTGGACAAGATTGCTATACAAAGCGGTTATAGGTTATAGGGGTTCCTATACCCCTAATATGAGAAACCCGCGGGAGGAGGGGGAGGGGTAGCTAACATAACGATTGCCTAATCCAATTTTGGGTATACAGGTACAGTGCATGAAAAGTTACAAACCATAAAGTGTTTTAAAATCATTTTGCAACCTGTGGTGGGATAATACAGGCGCAGAGATATTACTAAGAACCCAAGATTTGCGTCATCAACTATGCTTGATATGCCAAACAACCTATTGTAGCTAGTGTTGGTCTAACCTGAACGATTCGGGGTGTTCCTAAAACATCCGAAACATCCGACAACAAAAAATTTTTCGAATTTTTGCACATTTTACGCCACCACTCCCCACCAGGTGGGGCTAAAAATTTAAAAACCCACCTATGGTGTGTAACTTTTCATGCCCTTTCCAAAAATGTTTAGGGTTAAGGGTGTATAATGTATATCTCGACGGGGGGAGCGAAATTTGACCGTTCAACGATGCATGCCTCATCCAATTTTTCCATCCATTTGTGTATACAGAAAACTAAAAAAAGACATGAAAATACTTCCAATTTTTGCTCTTTTTCCTAAAATTACCTTTGCCGCCGTAGATTGCCGCAGTTTCCGCGATAGGCTTATACCATCCATGTACATATATCAATTTTTTCCATGACCCCCCGTTGTATTACCAAATTACTATAATTACCTGGACGGACTTCTAAATTCAGTGTCATTGCTTTGTGACGAAGAATATTTGACAGCAGCCTTGAAAGCTGCACATAATCTTTCTGAAAACAAAGAATTAGACGTTAGAACTTTCTTTTACTTTATGATATCTGAAATTGTTTATGATTGAAACGACATAAGATCGAAATAACAAAGTAACCTAACTAGATGATAGTAATAAATAAGAGCTCTTCACAGACCAACTTAAATGTGCATTTGTGATTGTTTTCTCTCATATCATGATTTAAAATTTCAATTTTATGTCGTTTCAAGTACATGTATTGCTTAACCCTACCTTTGGTGGGCTATTTTGTACCTGATGGGGGAGGGGCGGATTCCGCCCCCTACGATCGATGAACATGTTTCAAAAAAAATTTTGACCTAAGACCATTTCCGCCACCTCGGCCCTTTTGGCCCAAAAGTTGGCGAACATTTTTTTTAAATGGCCCTAATTTCATGGCGCCAGGCCCCGAGATAACTTTTTGGGTGGTAAATGTAGTCAATTATATACATGTAATTGCAAAAAAATATAGTTCGCCAAAAACGCCAGGAGAGCCCAAAAATTTGAAATTTAGCTCATTTTAGGGCTTTCGCCGTCATTTTGGGCCGTCTTAGGGTCAATTTGGAGCCAATTTCTAAAACCCGAAAAAATAAATAATTTGGCGCCACCGTTTTTTCAAAAGGGTCACGTGCCCCGGGTAACATATATTTATGCCTAAAAATAAGTTTGCGCCCCTTTCCCACACCCTGCGCCAAATGTTTTGCAAAATTTTGAAATTTTTTTAAAATACCCAACTTTTAGTGGCCACTGGCGCCACCTCCGGATCCCCTAGCTTAGGGGGGCCCAGCAAAAATAGGGTAAAAGGAAGGTATCATCAAGGAATTCTTTATTATGCGATCTTATGTCTTATATTATTGCGGGCATTTCATTACCCATTCGTAAGGTTGGTTGTATTTGTACCAATAACGGCGTCGCGTGTATTCTTGAGAACTTGAAGTCCGGCTGGAGTTTTGTTCTAAATTTTGACATTTCTTCTTGGAAGCCTGTTCAGTAGGGGAAATCCAAAAAGGAGAAGATCCTGTATTGTTATTTTCATAACGTCCATGATTAAATTCCCTACCCCTCCCGTAACCATAGCTTTGTAAATCAGTATATCCAGAAGGGTGTGGACCATAATTATCATTATAATAGTCATCATGGCTATTTCTATAACCGCTATCATAACGTTTAGGATGGCGTTTGTCATGTGGACGTGAACGTCGGTCGTCGCTATGATCGAGCGAGTTTTTATCAGGGGAATTGTATGATATTGGTGATCTCTGAAAGTGGTCGGAGTGTTTAGATCGGTTTTCATACATGGAATCTCGTTTTAACTTTTTTTCTTTTTTATCATGTACCTCTCTGTGTTCATCACGTTGTCGCTTTCCAGAACGCCGTCTATCATCCTGAAGTAAAAGACAAGTAATTAACAAATATAAACTACAGTACATTCAGGTACATTTATATCCAAATCCCAATTCTAGAAAAGTAGTTTTTGTGGAACTGGAAAGGGTGGCAATTAAGTAACCCCATTTAAATTGTATTTCAGCTAATAATATAAACTTGATACGATTCCAGTCTCGATTACCATTATACTCAGCCCATGCGTGGTGGCGATCCTGTCTCAGCCTCCCTTATGATCCCCATACCACTGAACCAAAACGATATGTACCCATGTCCCCGCTTAACAAAGACTACGTATGTGTGTAGGTGTACAAAATTGTACTTCCCTAACTGATGAGTAAGAATTCGGTACACAGAGACGATTCGGAGATATATTGGGAAGCTTTTACACCGTTCAGGCGTTATGGCGTTCGTGAACTCGGTTAGCGTCCCCATAATACAAAATGTGTACAGAAGGTCATATACAGAGAACGCCTCGGGTCAAGGAACAGCGTAAGTAATACGCCTATTCCTCCAGCTCCACTATACTTTTGCGGAAGGGTTGCCTCTATGGACTGTATACATGTATGTTGTACATATGTGAGTCCAAAACTTAATAATACACTTTGCAGGGTTGCACATTGTACAATATCGCATATCCGCCATGCCGCGTCTGCTCTGTTGCGCGATAAACGATTTACGATTCGCAGAACCGCGAATCGTATATCGCAAAACCGCGAATCGCATGTGGCGTATATTCTAATGTTCAGATACGCGATTCGCAGATGACAGGTACTAGTAGTACATTTGCAAATCATTGAACTGCTGAATGCATGTTGCGTAAACGTATTCTCTAATGGGCAGATACGGGATTAGTGACTTCTGGATATGCCTGTAGCGTATTGGCATATCACCCAATGTCCGGATAAGCGATTTTTGACTTGCGATCTTTATCTTGTGGTGAAGTTGTTCTTGGTCAACTTTCACAATTTATGGATATACGCAATAAGCGAGGACGCGACAAGCGGACAAGTTAGTTGCGAATTCTCCTATGTTCTGATATGCGATGCGTGATTGGCAACATGTAGGCCTTGGTTAACTCCTACAATTCACGTATACGCAACATGCAAATACGCGAGTCACATTTTCTATATGCGGATCCGCTAGTTGCGTAAAATTTTACCAAGCTTTACAATGTAGAGAATACGCAAATCGTGCATCCGTGAGTCACAAATCGCGTTTCCGCAGATTATGTATCTGCACATCAGAAAATACGCAAATACAGCTTCCTTCGTATATGCTACGTATTCGCGAATTCCCAAATTGCGAATACACGATTCGCAACTTGCATATTCTCCAATGTGCGTATACGCGATACCCGATACTTAAATGCGAATAAATGTCTAGGCCTTGGACAATTTTTACAATTTACAATTTTTGTAAGCCGCCTATTCACATGTCGCGCTTCTGTATAGAGTTTTTGTCTAAGTATAAATCCGTATACATCCACGAATGGCGTATTCGCACATAGGGAATAGGCGACTACCGTATCCGCAAGTCGCGAACCGCGTTCATGTATATACACATCAGATAATACGCAAATACATGTACAGCTTTTTTCGTATATGCGACTAACGGATAGGTCTACACTGTAATACATAAGTGAAGTCGTGTATTCGCGTATTCTCCAATGTGCGGGAACTATATACACGATCCGATACTAGTACTGTAGATATATTCAAGATAAGGGTTTTGATCAAGCTTTACAGTTACGCGTACAAACATGCGAATAGTCGGAAATCGCGGCTACCCGATACGCGATTTAAATCTAGGCCTACTCACATACGCAGCATAAAGCAAATACGCGACCTCGCGTCTCAAATCCGTAGCATGAACCGAATACGCGACCTCGCGTATCCACAAGCATCCGAAAAATATATAATACTAGATCGCACGTATTATCTCCAAGTTGTAAAGAACTTGGGCTGACTTCCCCTGATTTCGCCCACTAGATTTTCCAAAAATTAATCTGCTTCAAATCGCATATAACTCCGTAAATAAGACATATGTAGTCTAAATTTTTAAAGTTCAAAAATATTTTTTCATTTAAGCAAATATTTTTGCTACAGGAGCAACTATAGTCCATCCTCCGTGTACAAATCAATAAGAATTCAAAACTATCGTGATAAAGTATGTTGCCTGTCGGTCCACACAATGAAACTTTGTCAGTCATCAGATTATGGTAATACATGTAGCTTTCCGTTACCAAAATATTTTGGTGCTGAGACCTGGGCGTCATACTTAAAAAATGGTTAATTACTCTTCTATTCAATAATCTGGCAATGATATTGGTTTAATAAACCTATTATCACAATCGTGTCAATTCATTGCACAATTCTATAGAAATCAATGAAGTAAATAATATTGTTTTGATATTAATGATCATTAATTGGTGACACCATAAAACGTTCACTTGTGTCAAACGAAGTGGAAAAGACTGAAGTGGGCGAAATCAGGGGAAGTCAGCCCAAGTTCTTTCAAATCCGCACACAGATACAGCTTCTTTCGTATAATAACGACCTTGGCCAACAATATACGGATACGTTCTAACATGCGAGTCGCACAACATGCGAATACGCGACTTCCGGATATATGATTCACGTATTCACGCATCATCTTAAGTGCAGAAATGCAATTTGGAACTTGTGAATGTGAAATAAGGTCTTGGAAAAATTTTATAACTTATTTGCGGAGTCGCGCATAATATACGCGATTCACGACTTGCCGATAGGTAAATTTAGTATTCTCCAATGTGCGGATACGAGATTCACTACTAGCGGATTTACAAGGCATTAGACAAGTTTTAAAATTTACGAATATGCTACATGCAAATACGCGAGTCATGTATTCGCGTATTATCTTTATGCGGGCAGGCGATTCGCGATTCTAGTTCTAATTTAACAGCTTGCGAATACATGAATAAGCGATTTTTGGATTCGCGTATTAATGTGCGGATACGCAATTTGAAATTCGTGGTCACGTGTGTCAGTGTCCCTTGCGTATTTGCTAACATGCGGATATGCGACATGCAATACGCATTGCGAAATGCGTAAAGCTTTGTTACAAAGTGTTGATGAAAGAAGCATAGTGATTAAAGAATGTCATATCTTAGTGAATGATAGGTTATTCAAGTAGGAAAAAAGCCCAACGTAAAATGATCTCTGTCGAATGGATATATATACGTGGGTAAAAAGGAATTTTAGAACGTGACTAACATTTGCATAGGCAGGCCTCTCGTTATTATCATGTCTGGAACTTTTTGAGCCCATCTGATAGTCGGTTTTATCCCATCGAGTTTTACCACGTGCGCCTTGATCATTTTTGTTGGATCTCCAGCTATCTGAATCTTGACTTTTATCACTACTTAAATGAGTGTCCTGAATGCGCTCGCTTCTTTTCTGCTCTGATTGAGTGTCCTGATGTTCTTCCTACAAAAAATAAAAAATTCTACTTAAAACAGTAAAAAAATATATCAAAATCGGACAATATTAACCTCTCAAGTCAAAACAAATAAAAAAATCCTACCTAACACCTGACAAAAAGGCTTCTGTAAAAGGTACCTGAGAGTGGGTTTGTGAAGATTACGATTTCTTTCACAGTACCCTAAAGGACCATTTTGTTCATTCCGTTGTACTTGTACAATGTACATGTGGATCCATAGCCCGTGACGCAACGGTTTGGAGAGTTCTCACAATAGAAGATACTCGTCTTTTTTAAAAGACAGTTGATCAACTCCCCCCCTCTCTCTTCTGGTGCGCACGACCAGCTTAGAGAAGCTTGGCGCAGCCATAGCTTTGTTAATCTATGGCGCAGCCGAGGTAACGTTTTTATTGATACATCCATACCCAATTTGGGGTAAATTCATCGAGTGACTTCTTTTTACTTTTTATTATCCTAAGGCACGTATATCATAGTTTAAGGACAAACGCTAACCGAGCCACCACCATAGCCACTAGCGATATGCCGATGCTAAGGCTTTAAATCACGCTAGCCATGACGAACTTTCTATGACGTCACGACATACGTACTTCAGCACCTTGAACCCCTCGGCCACGCTGAAAGACCCTATCCTATACAATGGGGACAAACCATTTATAGGAACTACTGTCCACACAGATGTGCCGGATGTCCCACAGCCGAAAAACGGTAATAGAAATACCCCATCGCTGAATCGATTGCATTTTGCCTCTCTAAAACAGAATAAAAGAAAAAAATCGTAATTTTTGAGTTCGCGCATGCGCATGCACAAACAGTGAACTCGCCTAAACCGAACCCTTTTCGAAATATTATTAGCTATTGAAATTCCGAAAATCGATTTTTCAGTCGCTCATATCTCAAAAACGGTTGGGTTGAGGAGATATAAATGTATTACAGACAGATAGAAATATACCCCCTATTGTTAGATAGGAATGGTTTTTTCCAAGTTTTACCCAGTTAGAGCATTTGCGCATGATTTTGCGCTTTTTCTGATATTTCTGGGTTGCAGTGCTAAAAGTTGGAGGGTTTGACTTATAGAGGGCATATTATTTCTATCTTTTTTTAAATTTTAGGCGAACTGACTGCTTGCGCATTCGCATGCGCCAGCTCAAAACCAGTGAGTACGACTTTTTTCTTTTTTGGTATGTTTTAGAATAGGCAAACCGCATTCCAAAAGGATTCCAAAAACTTCAGCGATGGAGTATTTCTATTACCTTTTTCCGGCTGTGGGACACCCGTGTCCAGTAGAGGCAAGACGCTTCAAGAGTCTCCAAAGATTCACTGAGGCTATGTACAGAATGAATGAATAATTCTAAGATTTTTTCTACCTGATCAACAGATGTTTCTTCCAATTTGTCCGGCAAATCACAGTTACCTTCATTTTGCATACCATCGGGTGAAGAACATTCTTCAGACGGGATCTGACTTTTTAGGATGTTGGCAGCTTGTTGAAGTGAAGAATCAGGATTCTGTTAACGAATAATAATTCTTAGATGTACACATTACTTTTAAACTTTTCATTACATTTTGATTTTTTATTTGAAATACATACTCCTGTACTTATATGATTGGCAGGAGGACGGAGAGCTGGAGCTCGAGGGGCAAATAATCCTTTGCATTCTGGCGGATCGTAATCTACCTGGTAAACAATAAATAACTTTATTAAAAGATAAAACATAATTCGCATAAAATCACTGAATATCAAAAGTACGGTATATAGTTTAGTAAAAGATTTTAATAAAACAAATTAAGTGATTAGCCACAGGATTTTCATCCGCCTGCGCATACCTCATTCAATTCACCACTTTTAAGACGAATATAACTATTGTCTTCACTTATTTCGAAATCCTCCCGTTCAGGAAAAGATGCGTATTTCGCAACAGTAAGTATCGAAGGATCAAATTTACTAACGATGCCACAGAGTTGTGAAGTGTCAACCCAACCTAAATGATACGAAAATTGACGCTTACAATTTAAAGCCAATCAAATCAAATCAAATCAAAGCCACATGAGTTAAATAAAACATAATACTAAAAATGCGTGTAAATCAAAATTTTAAAAAATTGTAATTACCATTTTTGACAGGAATTGCATTCTTCTCATAATTAAGAATAACTTTCTTGAAGCCTTGAAAAATACCTCTAAATTTCTTTATCTAGAAAAATAAAAAACATTTTTTTAATTTTATTTTAAAAAAACCAATTACTGGTATTAAAGTACAAGAGATTAGTACATATAATGAATTATTTACCTGGCTTTTTGATACTGGTGGTGCTTCTGTAGTCATATTGACCAAAAAGTGAATAAAATTGCGATGCACAATTATTCCTGATATATTTGATGGATATCGAATCTGAAAAAAATCAAAAGTATCATTCTGAGCTCCGGAAAAATTTAAAATTTATATGAACTGTTGTTCGAATTCAACAACAATCAGAGATTGTTCAAGACACGAGTTGTTTATTACTAATGAATGATTTCAGAGTTACATCACAATGCAATCACAACAACAACAACAAC
>JAXIUW010160003.1:0-10037 GCA_035591015.1 Cephalothrix simula
ATCTTCACTTGAAGAGGCATGTTCGTCCGCCATTTTGAATTTCTGCGAAGGGACACAATCATGATGATACCGGAAATACTATGTCTCGACGTTACGTTTCGAGTGAAAAGTCAAAAAAAGACAAATAAAAATTATAAAATCTTCATAACGATCCATAACTCGCTTTAGATGTTCGAATAAAGTGTTTTCCTACAAGAGGCAGGTATACTGGTTTTATTATACCCATTCTAACTTGTCCAAGTTGGAATATTCTGCATTTAGATGAAAAATAAAAATAATGTAGGAATTTTGAAAAATTCCAAAGTAAAAAACAGCCTATTTTGTTAAATTTTTTGCAGTTTAATGGCATTTAGTTATGAAAATCAATAAAATGATTGGTATCTAACAATAATTAAGCGTATATAGTCATTTATAATGCTTTTTCTGGAATTTATTTAAATTGCAGGATTTAGGCCTGCCGTGCCTACATCTCTAAATCAGTTTTTTGAGATGTATGAAATATATCTACCTTTTATCCCGAGCGACTAGTTAGGTTTATCTCGCTGCGAAATCACCGCGGGGACATATATACGCGCATTTGTGAAAACCCACTCTTCGCGAGGTTACCGCCTCGATATCGTTTCCATTCTTTCCTTACCGATTTGTGGTTCTTTTGTGATTTTAAAATAGAAAACATGCAAAATTGTTTTTTCATGAGCAGCTGGTTAAGTCCTATTAGGTCATTGATCTATTTGAGAACGGAAAACACGTTAAAACATATACACAATTGGCTGGAAAAATTGTCGGAGGAGCTACCAAAAAGGGTTCCCCCTAAGTCATCTATTCGTAACATTAACCTAGGAAAACTATACATTTTTTTAAAAAGGTCATGGAACGAACTTCGGTTTGTTTTGGTTTTCGATCAACTGTGGCGCCCCTAGCGGCAAAAATGTGAATTTCGACAGAGTACGGCGAAACTGGTAGCACATGGGTAAAATTGGATGGTGGAAATAGCACAACTCTTTTAATGACGTCATCAAAATGGCGTTGTGGGGTGTTATTTTGATAATCAAAATGGTGCACATTAACTAAAAATGGTGCGCTTTTACCTATCTGCTAACTCAGAAGTCGAAATTCACATTTTTGCCGCTAGGGGCGCCACAGTTGATCGAAATTCATTGAAAACCAAAACAGACCAAAGTCGTTCACTTTTCAAAAATGTATACATGTAGTTTTCCTCGATTAATGTTACAAATAGATGACTTAGGGGAGGCCTTTTTGGTTGTTCCTCCGACATTTTTTCCAGCCAATAGGTGACTTAGGGGGGAATGCCTCTGACAAATTTTCCAGCCAATTGTATATTAAAACTATAGTGCCGTATTAACTATAGCAGATGTGCCACCTCAAGAACCTCTCCAAACCACTTGTTTTCAACTCGAGTAAAAAAACAGGAACAATAGAATTAGAAAACAAGCAAACGACCTTGAACCAAATAAAAACACGGAAGATATAGTTCGTATTACATGAAATAGAATTTTATTCTCATTTAGAGAATACTTAACAGTTTAATTATATTATTATTCATATATATTTACACGAACTTTTTTCCAATTCTAAATATATATGCTCAATTCAGAGCTTTATACAATTTTTTTACGTATGACGTAACGGATTTTGGATCAGGCTCAATGCTGACCATTGCATTTGCATTGAGAAAAAAAAGACCCATGCGTGCCTTGTCTTTGATCATTGGAAAGTTTACAGTTTGACATACACACATGGACTTGGGAAGAAATTCTACACAAAAATACACAACGTCACAACCTCGTTTAACTACAGCACATGAAATTGTGACGTCACAAATTCTTGTTTAAAATCGAGAAATAATGAAAGAAATTAAGCACTCTTTAGGGACTATTTTATAGATATTCATCCGCAATTTTTCATACACACTCATTCTTATTAAATTATATCATACACACGATAATATTATATAGCCAATGTCATATAAATGATGAAATGCAAATGGGAAAATTTGGGATCTTAAAAAAGATGTTTGACCCCATCGCGTATTATTACACTTTGGGGTCATTTTGTGTCATACACGTCACAGCGATACTGAGATCAGATTGGTTACACTGGCTCGCGAATGAATATAAAAGAAAATAGTCCGAAAAGAATGCAAAAGGGCCTGCAATCTTTATAATCTGTATTAGCACCAGCGGCTTCCCCCTTATACATACAATATACAATCCCTTTAATTATTTTACCCACCCAGGTTTAGGAACCCATAATACTTATCACACCGTTGTATTACTCCGCGTCATAATATATATAATTACCCGTTTTAATTTGAAATTAATTCATTATATAAAGTGGACACGAAACATGCTCAATGAATATTTATGTTTTAGGAAAAATACAACGGATTAAAAAAGTACTATATGAACGACTTAAAATAAAATCACGCATTAAATATACAAAGATCATTATTCAATCATTCAATTTAAAATTCATTAAATTCTTTTCATTAAGATTAAACATTTCATTGCAAAAGACATAACATCAATTCAAAAAAAAATCACAACAAAAAATCCATAATACGGGGCCCCGAAAGGGGTTTAGAAATCCGGATGGACCAAATCCCTTTCGGGGCTCCGTACTTTTTCAGACATAGCAGAGGAATAAAGGACAGGGTTTTTACCTGCTAATTATCGATCGTGCAAATTATTCCATTAAAACAGTATTCCTAGCTAGGTCCAAAAATATTATCCAATAGTTCAGGCGCCCTCGAAGGTCAAGTGAGGAATGTAACGTTTCGAATACAAGATAATCCAAAAATAATCCGGCTTGGATTTTGTCATGAATATATATCCGGGAAGTTAAAAACACCGGTCCACGCATTTATAATGCTGCCCAACATTTCGGCATAGTCCTATAATGCCGAAATGGTTAGAGATGTTATACTAATATGCATTTATAAATCCAAACTATACCCAAATGGCACAGAATATTATATATTTAGTTTGGCACACTTTATAATCAATAATACGAGATTCAGACCTCTTAAAGAGCACAATTCTGCATATTCACTTGTTCAAGGAGTGTGAAAAAAATTGGTTCCTTTAAAATCCAATATATATTAATTATTGCTGGATATTAATTGAAAAATTACTGAAGAATGTTCAGTGCAAAGCCTGTGAATAACCAAGTTAACGAGTGCAAAAAGGGGGGGAAATCGTGGATAGTTGGGAAGACTGGCTGTAAAAGAAAAGAACTAAAAAATTTATTCCCTATTTTGCTAAAACTTTTTCCCCATTTTGGTAAAAATATTTAAAAAGGAATATTTTTGAATAATTTATACATTAAATCACTCTCACGCCATGCAAACAGTTTCTGCTAAATGTTATATTCATAAGTTTATGCCATTTAGGTAATAAATTATGAAAAATTTTGAATATTTTAAAACTTTTTAACATTTTTTAAACAGATGTTTTTTAAATATTTATATAACCCCTTGAATTTGAATGTTTTAAATACCGGTATGTATTTATTTAAATTCATTTTAAATTTTAATTTGCATTTAGCAAAATAGGAAAATAGCAATGCCAATCTTTAATATATTAAAGGTTCCCTGAGGGCTGGAAAATTGAATTTTATAATCATTGTTTTTAATGCCCCATTCGGCTAAAATTGGATGGAATGCTAAATTTTACAAATTTCATACGAGATCTTTAAATTACAATTCATAGGTTCCTCTTTATCTCTCGGTGTCGGGCTTTCAACTTTAACCTTAGTTTCTTTCTAATGCACCATTAAATTCAGGGGGCTGATGGACATTATTCATTATGGCACTTAATAGAATCTCTCCCTCAATATATATATATATATATATTAGTAAGTTTCCTTTGAATATCACAATATTGGTTCTATGTATTGCACACACTCTAAGCTTAGCTTAGGTTTCCCTAGTTAAAATGCAAGGAAATGTAATATACAGGGGTCAACACTGAATAATACATTCCCAAATTATACCTTTAGGAAAGATACTATATCAATATATACATGTATCAAATCAATTTAAATAAATTATAATTCTAAATTTCAAAGCGCGATGTAGAATCTGTCAAATCATCGCGCCAAAATGAACAATGCTCATTGGTTAAAAATAATCAATATCATTTTTATATGCTGCTGTTGGCTAGTGCGGTACTACAGAGCCACATTAATTTTACTTGCTGATAAAAGGAGGAGATAGAAGTATTTTTTGGGAATTCAACATATTGGAGGGAGACATAATAAAGACAAGATTTATTAATCTTGCTAAATTTTTTTTGAATATTTTTTAAAAATAAAACAATATCACCACAGGCATTTGCACGTATTTAAACAAGCACATAATTGGGCTATTCAATCCATCGTTTTAATACGATTCTTAAATCCCCTAAAAATGCTGCTAGTCCTAAACATTGTAGCAAAACCTGTTTAGCGGCCGACAATTTCAACCGGGCTCATCGTGAGTCGTTCAGTGTTAAACTGAAGCTATTAACACCCGTACAATCGCTACCCATAGACCCTAGGCTGCTGTGCGATTCGTCAGTGTCGCTTAAATTGCTATTGTAACCAATGATGTCAACCTCATCTGAAAAAAAGAAAAAATGTGTTTAAAATTTCGAAAAATTCAAATTATTTTTGTAAAAAAAAGAAGGTAGTAAAAAATTGTACATGTGGGTAGTCAAAAGGGGGTAATTAAGGCCGGCACAAAGGAGTATGGTCACTAATATTCCGACAGGGCTTAAAGTATTAGTGGTAAAAAGGCCCAATCCCAGCCTTGGCCACCATATTCGAAAAATGGCGGCCAAAATGTGCGTCCGCTATGGGCTTTTCCCTTTTATAGGGGTATTCAGTCTGGCACAGCGCCACCACGTCAAACCGAATAACTAGAATAACATCAGCATTATCATTTGCCAACAGATTAGTTGGTAAGTTCTATTTCAGTGCGTTAGCTAATCAGAACGTGATATGCCGTGACGTGGAATCGATCGAAGTTGACTAATTGACTAATCAGTAACGTGTGGCCGGTTTTCTCAGCGAGTGGGTTTTGTTGATAAACATAAGTGAACGGAGTGCGTCTTTAAACTTATTTTGGATGAAATATGGCTTTTAAATTTCAATTTCATTGGTATTATTTTTATGAATATCTGATGAATTTGCAATTTGTCACTAATTTTGGAATACATGTACATAATTGATGGATCGCAGAAAATAGTTTGGTACACTATAAAAATGTACTAGCAACAATAAATATTCAATGGTATCAATCTACCTAAGCACTGTTATGGAAAAAAACAGAAGGGCTATAATGGATCCAATCCTACAGATTCCTAATTTTATCATTCTAATTATAGTTCATTAATGGTCAAACTTCACAATTTTCCCAACTGTTGAAACAAATGAACTAACTAACCACCAACTTTGAGAGATAAACCCTGTTCGGCTTCCTGTAATTAGGCTGTAAAACATTCCCCTTTCTACATTACTAAGCAAAATTATAGACCTAAGACGATCTTAAACCTATAGCATTTCCCTGATGGTTTTAAACATGTATTTACTGGTGAACCAGCATCTAGGCCTACACAAATAAGACCATGTTTCGAGGAAGTCATGTAGTAGTTTATTTTTCATGATTGTTTCCGTAATTATTTATTAATAGCAATCTTCCTATGACCCTACACACATCACTATTTTAATAGATTAATGAATAACATATCCGGAAATAAAATCATCATGAGTGAATTTAAATGCTGAAACGTCATAGTAAATGACGTCATAAACTACGTCATCAAACAATGTACGTCGAACTTTTTTTCTAGTAATATATTTTTTTAAATTGTGCGATTCATCTTTGCTTAGCGACCCCTTTTTGCATAGTATGGAGTTTAGTGGTTTGGCCATTCATTGAAAACACCTCTTACACACGCTTTATATTAGAAGTAGGTTAAAATGACGTATATCATTATTTTTTCATAAAGATAAAACATCAAAATCATGTTTTAATAATAGATCTTAATTGGCCATATCGATCGCTGTAGTATTGATTTAAAAGATCAGTATGACGTTCTGTTAAAAAATACCAATATTAATAATTCCCCTCCCAATTTTTATGGATAAGGATAAGCCTACTGAATATAGGCTGGTATGTACTTCTAATCCAATATGGCGTAATCATACCTATTACCTGTCTATATGGGCATGGGGGTCACAGGCAGCAGGTGGCACAATTACCTATTTTATCAGGTTTTATGCAAAAATAGGCCAGATTGGTTTCATTGTAATTCTACCAGATACAAAATTAGAATTGCTAAACTTGAATGCTGGCAGATGATGAAAAATCTGGTCCTATAATATGCAGATGTTAAACTATTTACTATCAGAAACAGTTGCGCACCTGAGCGGAACAGCCTATAGTATTAGTTCGCGGGAGACAGTTTGGAACCTCCATTTTTGGCGCGGAATAATTTCGCGCAGGTGAAAAATGGCGTCTGCCAACGCGTGCCGATATTGAAATGAGGTCAACCCTTTCTAACCTTAATCTGAGGACAATAAAATGGTGGGTATTTGTACAGAACACCGAAATCTTTGAATCAAGGCCGGGAGTGGATTTTACGACAATAAACTACAATGGATTCAGCTGGATTCAGTTAAATTTCTCATTCTGATTTGTCAAGGACCCAGCTGGCACGTGCCAGGCATCTGGACCTAAAGCATTTTAGGCACGCGACAAAATAAATGCCAATCCACTCTAGCGAAGAATTTTTTGTCAAACTTTGAGAACCGTACAATACCTGACCTTATAGACTTGTAACCAGGTGTACCCAAAAAGGGATTCGTTAAAATTTATAAATAACCCACCGAGAATAGAAATTGTCCTACTTTTTACTCAATATATATTGTTAATATTTTGTCGTTTTGTAACCTTGCGCGGAAAAAAACGGTCACTCTCAAGGCAAATTACTCATTTTCGCGCGAAATAGTATTCAATTAGTTCCCAATTATCATCCCAAATTAATATTTCATTAGGGGCTTGTAATTATCATCCACAATTCAATAAACGTGGTGATAATATATGAAAATGATTTATTCGAGGATTTATTATGAAACACGATTCGATTCATGAAACCAAGTCCCCCAAACCATGTGTCATGTGTCCACTGCTGTATCCCATAACAATGGTGGACCAGCTGTATACTGAAGTTAAGTGCTAAAATATTCATGATTTTCATGTTTCCTTTTATGATTCTAGATTGTTGATTTGCTATTTGCAAGTATTGAAGAGTGTTTTTGTATGCATTAAATAGCATGCATGAAAAAACAGTGTTATTGAATATGTCATGCACCAAAATCGGATTTTTTTCTGGCAAAAATTTTGGAAACAAAAAAATTTAAAAAGAATACATCTTTTGTGAACAATACGCCGAACGCGTTATGGGAAATATTGTTATTTTTTTCAGTAGAGCTTCGAAAGCTCGTTGACTTTTGTTAATTTTTATGCAGGTACTAAATATCATGATATATATCTTTTTCCATGTGTATGTAACAGTATAACAGCTATTTACTGTTACCAGTTCTCTTCTAGATTACCTAGTTCAAGGTCGAATAAATGTATTTCTATCTTATTTATTCAAAAATTATCTACCATTGTTTCGATAATTTAATCACATGCTAAAAATCCTATGACCTTCAAAGATCTTCAAAACATATAATCTGAACAGGGATATAAAAGTTTTAGAGGGTAGATTGATTAAGCTGTAAAAATCTATTTTATACCAGAAAAAAACCACCCACATTCATAACTGTAAAGTCATGTACATACATTTTTAACCCTTTACTTATATATTCAAGCGTAACTTTTCATACAAATGCAAGTTACTGGTATATTTTATTCAAATAATAGGCGAAAAACCACGGGCCGTAAATTTTAATTATGTTACGCTTTATATGAATATATTATTTGAAATGAAAGAGAAAGTATCAAGACATGTATTCCTATACTAGACGACGAGCTTATACATGAATAACGACCTGTATTCAGACCAACTGAGACCCATTTTGATGTCTGCAAGAGACCCCTAGATATACTAGGGGCGCTGACCTTGTTATTCTAAAAATAATTAGTCTACTGGTCATGATATATTTAGTCATATAGAGTCATGAGTATAGACATGACTATGAATTATACATACTCCTAGGTCATTTATTAGTTATCATAATCAGATAATTAAGTTAATCAGAAGTAAACAACCGAAGGTCATATAGTAATGAACATTGGAAAAAAGTCGCCCAAAAGTTGTTTAAACCAAAATGTATGCTATTTGAGGGCTAATTTTATTGTTTTATGCATATATGCATATAGTTTTTCATGATTTGTTTAAAATATCATCATGTCAAGCAGTAAAATTTTGGCAGGTGTCTCAGATTTTCTAATTGGTTTAAAAATAAAAAATAGATATTCAGTCAAAAATCTATCATTAAGATTTGCTGTATAAAAGTTATAGAATTAAGTGGAAAACTACGTGCCAGGATGCATGCTAAGTCCAAACGCGTAATTATCACAATATTAACATTTTCCTCGACATTTTCAAAAACTGCAACTGATGTTCTATAAACATACTTTTGCAAAGGCACTTTTGTTGCATTTTTTAATGGTTTTGAACAACTTTTTACGGCAATTTCCGGTCTTCTGTATTTTGCTTGGAATTCATACAAACTGATTCTATAATAATTCTGGATCTTGAAATCTAGGGCCTAAAGCCGTAAACGACTTTGGATCATAGGATTTTGTGGGGGCAGGCCAGTTTCTAAGCACGCCTCTAACAAAAAACTATTTTTGGCGGTAAAAACCACGTTATACTTGGTTGAATACAGATTCTATGGTAACTGGTTTTGAATGATATGCCCTAGGATCTAAGAATAGATCCCTGGCTATGTTATTCAATGAAAAATACCTATGACAAACTTGTTTACTGTCGCTTTCAAAATTAATTGTGTAAATCGGGTTTCTGTGGGAAAATTAAGTAAGGCTTAAGTTAATGATTTTCATGGTTTACTTCATTTAATCTTGGTTTAAAGATTACAGTTACTAAGCCCAGATACTTGCAAACCAGTTCCTTATATTTGTGCATTAATTTTTTTGTTGCTAGGTGTCAAGTTTACTAATTGACACTTTGCAATTGTCGCCAGTATATGTTGAACCGAATAGTATGTGTGTTCGAAAATGGCAAATAAAATGTACCTGATTCGCCGGACTCCGAATGCGAGGAGGTCGTGGACGTAGAATTGCTGCATTCGCTGCAGCTTCGTTCATTTCGAACTCTGTATTGCCAGTTATCTTCCGATTTTAATAGCTGCTCTAATCTTCGAGCAAGATATCGGTGCTCCCGTTCAAGTTGCTCCTTCATTAATAACTGTTTTCTCTCTTTTTCCTCCAAAATCTGTAAAAAAATTGGAAAAAATTGTTGAAGCTGTATGCGTTAACTATACTACTCATAAATTTCCCATTGCAGCTTGTGTGAATGTTTTTACAGTGAAATCAATATTGGCGCACAGTACAAAGTTTCCACTCTGGATTATGACATCCTTGGACCAAAATTTTCCTTGAATGAGTGGATTACTACTTGAATAAATGTGATTCCATACGAATTCATACAAAACCAAAGAGAATCACAGCCATGATTCCACATGATTCTATTGATTCCTAAGTGTATGTGATTCCAAAGTAGTGATCAACGCAACGGGTAACTCTTTTGGTGTGTCATTTTAGAAATGATCTTAAAAGGCTTGCTGATATTGGGGGCGTGGAACAATTTCTTCGTTATTATTAAGGGTCTCCTTAAACAAAGGACATTACTAAGGTAGAAAACTCAATAACATAAAACGAAAATCAATACTTTAACCCCTCCCTAGGATAATCTTATATCAGGGATGCAAGGTGTAATCAGTGTTCTAGGATTTCCTCTTAGAACGGGATTCTGAAAATCTGATTAGCACCAGTTTCATGT
>JAXIUW010161114.1:0-13017 GCA_035591015.1 Cephalothrix simula
GACCTGAAAATGGAAAATCGGGCTCCGTGGGGGCCTTGCATTTTTTATGTACATCATTTCTATGCATATTCCTGATCAATACCATTCGTGGTGTAGGAGGAGATAGAACTTTCACAGACAGAGAGACAGACGGATAGACAGACAGACAGACACGACGATTCTAATACCCCATCATCCAATTTTTCTACCCATTTTTTGTATTGTTTATATTAAAAATGATCGATTTTAACAATTTATGAATAACTTTTGAAGCAACCCTCATGGTGCCGATATGGAGTCTGGGGTCACAAATTAACTTGATTTTGCTTACATGTAATAAATTGAGATGAATTTACGCCGCCAAAAAATTGCGTAATGAGCTAAGATGCATGACTTTAATAGATCTTAATAATATAGCTTAAAATTTTGCATATACATGTAACGAGAAAAAATGGTTACAGCCAATAAACAAACAATTTTACTGTGCATGCCATAATGTGCTTCTGGGACTGTGCTACCGTAAAACGAGGCCAACTCAAGCTTTTTGCATATACATTAAGATTTATATAAAATTTTTATCTTACCCTAATTTTTTGATTTTCTTCATTTATGTTAGTTTGATAATTCCAACTTGCAACGACACTATCATACATAACCTTTGAAGCTTGCTCATTGTAATTGTTCATAAAATCCCATGCTTGACTTTCATCAGTAATTTTAGCGGAAATCCCAACTGAAAGCAGAGTCCACACAAAAATATAACGAAGAGCCATTCTCCTTCGATTAAAAGCAACGCCTCTTCGTAGATTAACTCAAATTATACATGTACTAAAAGTTATCACATGAAAACGATCAAATTATAATGAATTTTAAACGTTTAGTACAATGATAACCTATCTCCATATGATATGCTAAATCAATGACTAAAATATCACTAAACGTGACTTCACTGATTGGGATAGATGATGGCATAAAATTCCTTGATGTATGGATGCCCGGGCAAGAACCCCATCAAGGAAAGTATCCAAAACGCTCTTAACTAGTAATAGATATTCCCCTAGACAGAAGTTTAAAGATAGCGCGGAGAGGTTCTGAAGTTCCTAAACAATTAATAATAATCCCTCAAATCGCAGAGGACGGTAATTATGGATTTATGGCACGTCGATCGGAATAAGTCCAGTTTTTAGGGTTAAAGATATACACAAAACCATGATTCACAAATGGATGGAAAAATTGCAGCCGCACGGTACCTTAATTATACCTCGAGTAATATTATTAACCTCGGACTCGGAATTATCTAAAGGGAGATTGTACGCAAGGGATGCAAACGAAGCACGACCGCACAACACCGAACTTTATGCACCATACAAAAATGGACGGAAAATTGGATGAGGTATGCACAATGTTTATTCCCCCAGGAGATCATTTGGAGCTATATTCATGATGATATTGGTGGGAAATCTGGGTACCCAGATTACCGCTTATATCAATTTATATGGACATAAGCAGTTTATCAAAATACGTTTTCAAATGCATTATTTTTATCAATTTGCAAAGTAAAATATCACCTGTCCTTCGTAGTTTGAAAACATAATCATTATTATATGGTTACGTCAATGGCGCACTCGCGCGAAACTTGGATTCCCGCCAATATAGCTCCTAAGGGAAAAATAGCCCCCCAAACCAATACATTTTTGGAAGTCAAAATGGGATTTATATCATTTCAATACAACCATCTGTTGTGTTGGTAATTGTTGTTGTTGTGGCGACCAATAGTTTGCCCGACCACTGAGCCACCATTCGCTATCTGCTGCGGGTATGAATATGAAACCACTTCTATTCAACTCACTTTTGAATGATCTTTCAAACCCAAACATGAGCTCTAAGGGGGATGGACATTTTGCGTACCTGCTTCAATCTTTTCGTTCATTAAATAACGAAGAATGGGTGTTGTGGCAATCAGGATTAGAACTAGCCCTACCCATCACAGGATAAGGATAATTATTTCGTCTCAATTATCGACCGCCATGCACCCACAGTGGTGATATAAATTCATGAATAGTTTCAACAATTTTATACTACAGTATCAGGTGTGTAACTAAATACCCAACTTGTAAAAGTCCATAAAAACCTGGCACATCGCAAGAGCGAGTCGCAGACGAGTTAAATACACACACAATGGTGCGAAATGGCCATTATGGCACGTTACAACATTGGGTGTGGGTTAACACTCAAATACCTGAAAATGTTTGGTATTTCTTGTAATACAAAACCAGCTTTTACCTAAAACATTTAGGTATTACTAAATACCAATATTATTTAATTGATATTACCTAAATGTTTTAACAGTGTATATCGTACGATTTGTAACGTCCGATATTGCTACGAATTTGACACATATAATATAAATATCGAGTATATCGCACGAGGGGGTTATATTTCACGAGTTACAGACGAGTTAAATATATACCCACGAGTGCGATATGCCCCCGGGTATATGCCCTTTATAGCACGTTACAGCGACGGGTGAGGGTTATATCGCACGACTTATATTGTTAAGAGTGTGATACAAACCTTTTGGGATCGGGCAATTTTAACATTTGATCCACTTCGCTTTTCCAGCTTTTTCATCCTTTTTGCCCTAGAATCAAAATTATGGCGAAAATTAGTTTTATTACTAAGAAAGGAAAATAACGAGTTCACATTATCTAAGTTTAATGAAGGAGATAAGGAGCCCCATCTGTGGAGCTGTTCCAGATTTGTAATTTGATAATCGATTTGAACTTCGACTTGACTCATAAAAACTTCAATTAAATATTTAACCTCTAAAATCTAAAACGAAAGTCGTTGTACTTTAAATATACCAGAATAACACTTGGAAACACCTCATACCATACTTAGATTTTCTTACTCTCCTGGCCTCCCGGGGGGGGGGGGGGGTAACTGATATTAGAAAATGACGGAGGTGTGCCGCTGGATTTTTAACATCCTGACCTTAAATACTTTTCATATTTTGAGAAAATGTCACCCATACTTACTTTTGTAGGCCTAGAAATGCCTTTTCGTAGCACATTAAGTCGCACAATTGACATAATTTTTAATTTTTACCCCAAAATTTTGATATGGCTGGCCGAAAATACTTAGCAAAAGTTGAAATTTCATACCTAAAGGTACTTTTCGGCTATAAAAATTTCCAAAAACATACCCCTTTTCAGCGGAACATCCCCGCCAACATTTAGTATCAAGTTACCCCCCCGGGCCTGGCCTACTATTTTAGTACGGTATTCGTATCGCAAACTGACTTCTGGTGTAACGGATTGCCGTGTCCCCCGGCGTTCAGTGTCCGGCTTGTACATTTAAATAGGAAAGGTCGGACAGAAAACGCCGGTTGCCAGTGTCCTGTATACGACGAAGAGGACACTAATCGCCAGGGGACACTGAGCGCATTTTTACACCGGTTATCACCCGAAATAAATCACCCAGGAGCTAATCCAAAAACTTATTTTTTACAAGTGATGAACCTTATCAGATCTTATCATTCTAGCTTGG
Source organism: Cephalothrix simula (assembly GCA_035591015.1). Lineage (NCBI taxonomy): Eukaryota > Metazoa > Nemertea > Palaeonemertea > Archinemertea > Cephalotrichidae > Cephalothrix > Cephalothrix simula. The sequence continues at coordinate 3,529 of JAXIUW010161114.1, forward strand.
TTCCCTAAATGAATGTACCCCATGAAACCGCCAATGTTTGTTTCTAAATTTAACCTTGGCGCATATAGTCCAATAACCAGGTCAGTGATCTGCGATTTTTCAAAATTCTTAATTACTTACGACACTAGCTTGCACCTTACGCAAGCATTTGATTCTGCAGCACTCCATGACCTGGGTCCTGGGTTTACCCTTTGTACTTTTTAGGAAATACATGTAGATCTACAATTTATAGGAGCAGATAGGAGGTATGTCGTGATCTATGGTCGTCTATCAGGTGCCTGAAATAAAACAATGCAATAAAAAGAAAGCTTGACATAGAATTTTTGATATCAAATTTAAATTCCGGGTATAGCTTGTTTCAATCGCTTCCACCAAGAACCGCCCTCCCATCCCACCATTATCAAAACTATTTGACGATAGGAATATTCTTGATCGATAACCTGGGATTTTTAATCATCGAATGATTTAAGAATAAATCATGAAAGATATAAAAAAAGTATATCAATAAAAATTTCCTAATAAAATTTTGATAAAAATACTTCATAAGTCAAAAGTACGCTAATTTATCAATGCGATAAATATATTTTTTGTTATTAAAATGTTAGATAAAAAAATCTGTAATAAGGGTACATGTTTATCGATATTCTACGCATGTAATTTGGTCGAAAACCTCGACTTGTTCTATGCAATTTAGCTAAATCAAATTTGCAAAATAGCATGCAATTTAACTTTATTGCATGCAACAGAGGTATATTGCATCCTATTCAATTATCCAATAGAAAAATTGAATTTTCTGACCATTTTCCTGGCCTTCAATATTTCACATGTGATTTGACATGTGATTTATTTTGACCACTAAGAAAATTACATTGCATTTGGATGCAATGAAAGCTAATTGCATACAATATAAACCCATTGCATGCAACGGTTTCAAGTTGGATGCAACGAATTATATTATGCAATAAGTTCTCATTGCAACCGCATCGTTGTTAGAAGCTTTCCCATTGGTTTATAAAATTTAGCGAAAGCATGTGGAACCAACTTGAAACTGTTGCATGCAACGGGTATATATTGCATGCAATGCGTTTTCATTGCATCCAAATGCGATGTAATTCTTAGTGGTCAAAATAAATCACGTGTCAAATATCGAAGGCCAAGGAGTGGTCAGAAATGAAAAATTTAATATTCCATTGAAAAACTGAATAGGCTGCAATTATTTAGCTGAATTACATACAACGAATCGAGGCTTTCGACCGTTTCGCGCGCCATAGTTCATCACTTTACAAATTTTAAATTCACCATATACAAATACACCATATTTACACATAAATATATAACAACTTCTAAAAATAGCACAAATGAATTGAAAATGAAAATGATAATGAAATGATTTACAAGGTGACGGGCTAAATAGCAGTTAATGCTAATAAAGCTTACATGAAAATGTATGAACCGTACGGAGGGGGAACACATAATGAAAATATAAAAAAAGATCAAAATAAATATAAATGCACCCCTTTATGACTTTGCTAGTAGATCGTGTTCCATGACGTTTGACTACCAAAAAAGCAATAAATAAATAAAGGTGGAAAACTATAATGCAGCAATTAGGAACGATAGGCTTTTCGGAGGTGACTCTCTTGAGGAGCAAGATTAAGGTAAAGAACACCAAGGAAGTAAATTACTCAGGAAGGAATAATTTACCCAAAACAGTATAAAGTTGCACTGTTCTGGGCTATCTAAGTCCTATACGAATTTATTGACCGAGAATTTTTCGTACCGGGGGACAACTAGCATGGACAGCTCTGAACTCATACTCTCAGACGCGACGAAAAAATGGCAATGATTAAATTTTTTTCCTCTGTGCGGGGAAATGTGGAGGCCGAGGCCATCACATCACATGATTTCCAAGCTAAACTGTAATGAGAAAAAAATTTCCATAATGCCTAGAATGGTTTCCTATCTTTTGGTGCAAATAGCATTTTTCTGCGCCCTCTATGAGCGACAGAATCATAAAAAGCTGAAGCCAAAAATATTATAATAAACAAATATATTAATCAAATATAAAACTGACTTTTAATTTGACAACATAATAAATGGAATGAATAGATCTGAGAATGAGTAAACATCAAATTATCAGGCATTAGATTGCATTGGACGTGCAGGTAATGCACTAGTCAATTAAAGTCACTGCAGGGGGGGGCTATAGGGATAGATGTGGGATACCGGGCAATAGTGTCCTAAAAAACGCCATAGCGGCTTTTGAATTTTTTGTCTCAGTTTGGCTACGATGGGGTGCTCTCTACCTATTTTGAGTTGAGTTTATCACCTAGAACAGTTTAACGCCAAGGCTAAAAATGGGATATCCCGATCCCGCTAGATTTCCGGAGATCCTGGCAAGCCATCCCGCCACCCCGATCCCGATCAGATAAGGCCCATTTTCAACGGAACCCGATCCCGGCTGGACATTTTCGCCATATCCCGATCCCGTTTCGACCCCTTCCATATTAATATCCTCTTAATATTTGACATTGTCACATAAACAACATTTGGGTGGGAAATCCCCACCCCTATGGGTGGGGCTAGCGGCATATAGAGGTGGGGCGTAGCGTATTTTACCGTTTTCAATTTTGCCCGCGGGATGGGGATAACGGATGGATAACGTAGGTTAACGACCTCCGCTATCCATGCGGTGACTTTAACAGACTAGTGCATAATATGATTGATCAAATCCGTTCGTTATCATCGAGGACTTAGATAAAAATCTCTGAAATTTTCTGGGCTCATACGAGCTGATGTTCCATCTTCGAATCTAACATCTACGTCTTTAATAGGTGGTAATTTTATCCTTTCAGGTGAAAAACTGCGTCCCGGTGAAAAGCGGCTTCTTTCGGAGTTAAGTACACCAAAGTCATTATTACTTCTATAAGATTTCGGCTCATCATCCACCAAACTCCGATACGTTTCTGGATATAACAAACTGTAATCATGATTACTGCGGTATCTCGGTTCATCAGCCATACTGCGGTATGTTTCCGGCCAACGCGCTGGATGAATCGGAGGTAATCGTGTGACGTCATAATCATATAAATTACTGTGTTTACTATAAGGTTTATATCTATCATAATGATGGCGAGGCGCCATGTCTATTTTTGAGCGTAAATCGTAATCATCGCGTAGCCTTTCTTCAACGACATCGTCAGTATACCGTCTATCGGCATAGTAAATACCGTATTCACGAGATGTAATAGGCACAGCCTTTTTTATCATATCCAAACGCCTATTTTTTAGCTTTGGAGGTGTTTGTGTTACAAAGGTATGCCGCCAACCGGGTAAAAATGAACCATAAACTTCACTAGTAGTTTTCCCGGCATTAGGTGTAGGTAGAGACAAGTGTTGATCGTTATATGGCAGATTTCGAATTGACCTATCTGTAACAGGTACATAATAATCAGTCGACTGAAGTTCACCGTCGCCAAAGCGCACATTTTTCGAATTACCATCGATGTCGTATGGGTTGACGAAATCTTCATCATATATTTTTGATTCTTTATTATCGAAGTTAAATTGTCTTTGAGACATTTCTGGGTTATTGTAGTCCGTCAAAATCTCATATCTCCTCCTGAAAAGAGACAACTGTGCATTAAAAGTTCTAGCAAAGACAATATCACAACATGTAACATAAAAATGGATGGCAGCTCAGGTGTTTTACGTAAAAATGTTTGTAAAGAAAGATTCTTACAAATTTTAAAAGTTTAGCAATCTATAATAAGGTACATTGTACAATTAGTATCCAACATCATTATCCAATTTTAAAAATCAGTTTCTTAATGAATTGCAACAATATCGCCTACATGAGCAGTCATCATAACATGTCTAACATCAGATGACAAAATCGATATTTCAAACGCTAACTTGGTAAGTTACCGTAAATGACGAAATCAATATTACAGAATACATGAAGAGATTAAAGTAAACAATAATTATTATTATTTGCTCTTTTCGACTTTTTTGACTACCGTACAAATTTGAAGGAAGCCTCCAGCATCATTGTGAAGGATGGGTTCCAATTACAGTTTTTCGAAATGTGAGAAACTCCGAAATTATCTAGTTTTTGTAGATTCCAGGATTATTTTCTGGATTCCGAGATTCTTCGGAAAAGTAAATCTTGGATTTTTTTCTATGTGGACTCCTGGATCTCGATAGAGATTTTGTTACGTTTGTTTTTGGTCCATTAAGCATGGCATCTATCTATAAACTTTACAAAAAACTTTAATTTGCCTACATGTATTAACTAACAAACACCATGTATGTATAAATAACTTCATGACAAGTTCGTAATAGCCTACCTGTTTATAATTCAATTCAATTGTCAAAAATATCTAAAGTTTGGAATATTAAAGTTCTAAAATTTCTATACGCATTGAACGTTAGAATACTTAAGACGTTGTTGCTCAAGTTAAATGATTGTTTTATAAAATTTTAATAAAAAAGCGTTCGATTAAAATCAAAACCTTCACTTACCTTCTAAAGGTGTCCAAAACGTCCAGTGTCCTAGACGTTCTAGGATCGGTAGAAAATTGCATAGTTACACTACTGTTCAAATTTGTTAAACAATAAACATACTTTGGTAGTAAAGGAAAAACAGGCTTCTTATGCCTATTTACAAAAAGAAGGTAAATAATTAAGATCATAAGCTATAACCAAAGGACAAATATTTACAAAGTTTTAAATTAAACATACAGTACTATCCATGATATATAATATATCATGAGAAAATTTCACATGTATGTATTCAAATCGAAGTAACTATTCAATTATTGGATGTGATAATAAATCAAATACATTCAATAAGTCTAAGTGAAAGTCGGTTTTAAAATGGAATGATTCAATTTTGCTTTCCGAATTTATTCAACCGTATATATAAAAACTATTGGTATTGTGTGAGTAATATTAATACAATTTTAGGGGCCCAATAGTAAATATCTTAAAATGTCAATAATTAACTCCATAATCATTTAATAAAAAGGGCTTCTAAAATATTAATTGTGGGAGAAAAACATGAAAAAAGTTAGAAAAGTAGATTTCTCAGATGGGATGAATAGCAAGTAAATTTTATTTCATCTATGACCAAATAATATATTCTTAAAAAAATATCTGGTATGATGAGGCCTATCAATTTGGTGTATCTTAGAGATATCACTATTTTTCTACTCTAGTTTACGAGAGTCAATCAGCCCTGCGCCGCTATCGACGCGCTGGAGCTGTTCGAGGAGCGGCTTATAAAGCGGTAGGGACGACGGCCTGTCATTCATCACAGTACTATTTTTCATGCCCTATTTTTAAAGCATATTTCATTAGCTATGTCGAAGGCGTCCAGTATAAGTACATGGCTCTTAGCGTCCACTTATAATGAGGAGGGCAAATATGCACTTTTTTAAAGAATCTATCCGAAACAGATGATTTGAATGGCGAAATACTGAAAAGGTTTAGATAAAATTTTTGAAAACCAAAATTTTGTCTTGTGACCCCGAAAACTTCCTATAAGCCCCGAGTGGTGACCCCCTCGAAATTTTTATTTTTATTTTTGGGCGATCTAATCGTGTTTGGTATTTTAAAAAACGGGAAAAATCCGTAGATAAGGAAAAAATAATGACGTCATAAAAAATGGCAAATATCGAAAAAAAGATCCCAATATTTTTTCGATATGTTATTTTTTCTGATCATTTTGATGACTGTCAAATTTTTTTCCGATTTTGTCCCAATCAATTTTTAGATTTTTAGTCATTTTGATGACCTCATGTCGATGTAGAATTTCTTCGCTATTTTCCCCGTAATTTACATTTTTTCACTATTTTTAGATTTTTAAAACACGATGAGGTTGCTCAAATTTTTAAAAATCGAGTTTTATTTAGTCGTCATTTTGAAAAAGTGGCGCGCACCAACCAAAAGAGCACCCAAATCGGATAATTGATACCAAATTCGTGTTTAGCACACCATTTTGCCTTAAAAAACGCATGTTTTAGAAAATTTTTCAGATTTGTCCCCCTTACAAAAGTAGTGAACCTATCTACCTACCGTCAAAATACCCCAGTTCGAAATACACAGCGATGGGGGTAAGAGAACGACATAGCCATGGGCCTGTAATGAATTAATGAATGTCCCACATCAGCAAATGCCCCCAGTACATATATATTTCAATACACAAAAGGTGGGACATTAATTTATGCATTAGTGTTAACTCGAAATAAAAGTCAATGAAGTCTCAAATCCCACGAGAAAAGCGGCTTTTTTGCTACGCTATTTTGATCACAAAGTCGCTATTTGTTGTACACTGGAAGCTACCAACGCGATGGCCTTTGGAATCAGGGTACCGCAGGCTAACGATTTGAAACGAGATAAAACCTATTTTCGCTTTTCATGCATTAGCTTTACCAGTTTATATTGCTGGCTTCATTACATGATAAGCGTCAAACATATTGACTGCTATATACCCGGGGGCAGGTCAGCTGTATCTGGTTAAATGTGGATCAATCTGTAGCATAAACTTATCGATTTTCCCGACTACTTCTGGTAATGCTCAACTAGTAAAAGTGTCATAAAAAACTGTTATATCACACTAGTCGGTTATATTTCACGAGTGACGAGTATACACCCACGAGTACGATATACCCTTTATGGCACGTTACACAAAATGGTTATTTTATTTGTGTACCCGCTATGTGCTGCAAGGTAAATCCTGCCCCCCTTGCCATTGGCCATGGTGGCAGATTACTAAGCAATTAAGTCTCCTGTGTATCGCCAATCCTATAATGTGCCATTATTTTATTTTCTGTTTATACCCTTTGAATTTCAATCTTATATTATTTGTGCATGTAGCGCGATACATTAGCATGCTATAAGGTGGTATTGTCCCTTCGTCATGATCGGGACGGCAGATACCAAAGCAGAACTCCTGTGTATCGCACATAACCTAATTATTTTTTCTGTAGTGTGTGTGTCTTAAATTGTAATGGGTCGATTGGCTTATACGCAATAAAAATTTGAAAAAAAAGGTAAGCAATAATTATTACAGATTTTTGGTGTAATATGTATGAAGGAGCTGCGTCGACATTTCATAAATGCCAATAATAGCCTTGTTATAGAATATATTAAACTAAAATTACCTGTGGATTTTTTGTATTCTATAAAAACACCTGTACTCGGATATAGGTTGTTTTACTCTAGTTTACAAGAGTCAATCAGCTCTGCACTGCTATCGACGTGCTGGAGCTGATATTGATCGAGGAGCCGCTTATAAAGCGGTAGCAACGACGGCCTGTCATTCATCACAAGGTTGTTTCCTGCTGCCCTGCTAAATGTGTAGAAGCACAGTTACAGCAACTGTGCCATCAAATACAGGCACTTGCACATGAATTTTTGAGTTCATGTCTTTTAATCCTACCAAGAAATCATTTTGGAGTAAAATAAAATACAGATCATGCTGATAACTGTTAAATTTGGGTAGAAAAAAATTATTTATCCTAATTTTTTTTTTTAATTTGCCAAATTTTCAGAAAATGCTTAAATTTCCTTCAAATGAATTGAAATCTGACTCTAATAATGGTAATGATGGAAAGAGCAATTTACTTATGTGCTACCTATAGTCTATAAGATATATACCCATTTAAAGCAATTGTCTGAGTACTTCACATTCAATTGATGAAATACCTGAAATTCTTAAGTTTTAGGTTTTTGGATAGGTATCAGGTGGCGTGTACATCCTAATGTAATTAGTACCTGCAGATAGATATTAAAAACATTGCTTTTCCTAGGAAACCATAGTGCAAAGTGTGGTGGGAGGTGCACTGTATATTGCACCGGTAAGATCGGCCAGATGAAAATATTGTGCCGAGAAGTCTTTATGTTAATTTTGACTGCCGGCCATTGTGCAGTGTGCTAGTAGGTGCGCCAAATATTACGCCGGTTAAATCATTCGCATAAAAATGTTGCGCCGGAAGGTGTTTCAGATAATAATTGCGTGCTGTATGTGAATGAAAATTTTTTGATGAGCAAAAAAAGGTAATTAATATTTTTGAACAGCAAAAAAAAGGTCATTATCATGGCAAGTACGGGAGGTGCACCGAATATTGCACCGGCCGCTGGCCGGTAAAATCAGCCAGGACCAGGTGAAAATATTGGGTGCCAAACGGCAAACGCCAATTGTTTCCGCACCGGATTACGGTATTTCAAGGTTTGTACCGATTATTGCCATGAAACTTTGTCTGCCCCGAATAGATTTTCCCCAAACCTGCACCAATTTTTCTAATTTCTGCTTATTTAAATTCTTCTGCGGCGAATTTATTCGGCGCACCCACCACACTTTACCACAATGGCCTGGAAAAGTTTGTTTATCGAGATTATGGAATATATCTATACCGCAGACAAACAATAACTTTCATCAGTTCATGACATTAACATGGTTAAAAATTGAACAATGAACATACATGTCTGATCATGCTGAACATGCTGAATAAAATTCTGTAAAAAATAAATTTCATGAATGAATGATGAATTTTACAGTTTACACTTTTTACAGCATTTTTTTGATAAAAACCTAAAACGTCGATCTTTTTTTCTTAATAGCCAGATTCAGCAGGGTTACCCCCTCACTTAAGTCAAATATTCATAAATCTGGACATGAACAAGGTACCAGACTTCAGAAACCAAATTTTTTCATTTTTTAAAATTTCGCGCATACCAATGTAATACGTTATTATTTGCGAAAAAAATTACGCTTCAAAAACTAATGCGAGTAGATATTTTGTATCATGTCTTTTACTCACCTAAACCCGGAAGAAAACTGCTTTTCTCAATTCTGCCGTGTCTGCTTTTTTGTCTCCTCAGTTTTTGGGACTACCTTATCATTTAGGAATGTAATCATTATTTCCTTGCCAAAAAGTAAATGATTTACCTGTAATTGATTATTTTTTGCCCTAACATTATTGTTGATTGAATGAATTTTCAGTTTCATTTTGAATTTCAATTATTCAATTTGAATTGAAATTTTATCATGTTTATCTGATCTGATTATAATATAACCGTTCAATCAACATGTTCAAATTCAATGTTTCATAGCATACTGGTGATGCTGGTCAAAAACATACAGTCCAGCGAGAAACCATAGTCGTTTTTTTTGTTAGCCAGTTTTATAGACTGGCTATGTTTCACTTTACAAACTAACCCACTAACATTAGGTTTTTTATCGATTTTTCCCAAACCACAAAAAACTAACCAAAAAAACGATAATGGTTTCTCACCTTACTGTATCTGTACAATTCGACGATTTAATTCTAAATGTTTGATTCAACGATACCATACCAGTATATAATTTTTTTGTATCTAACACATTTATTTTGAATATTTTATAAATGTTGTTAAATTATTGTGAAAAATTAACTAATAGTCATCTCACATCTTTGAATCGCATTACATGTTCTACAATGGCAT
>JAXIUW010162225.1:0-13011 GCA_035591015.1 Cephalothrix simula
AGAAAAGGGATATTTTTAATATTGTGCCAATTCCATATATACTGTACAATTTGATTAATATAGTGTATTTTTTAGATATTTGTCCGTCTGTCTGTGAAAATTAATATCTCATCCGACACCAGGAACGGTATCGATCGGTACAATGCATATAAATGATGTACATAAAAATGCAAGGCCCCCACGGAGCCCGCTTTGCCATTTTCAGGTCAAGGTCATGGTCACGTGACCTTGGAGATAGTTCGTGGAAAAAAGTCAAAATGGTCGTAGAGAGTTGCGGTTTTCGCCATTCGGTGGAGAATGAATTAGGTTTATGAGACATTTTTGTCATATATTGGCCACCAGGGGCGCTTTTCACCATTTCTGAAATTGTGTTCTGGCCCTCATTTCTCACTGCTTTTTCAGCCGATACCTCAGGTATTGATGCGCGCGCCGAGGGGTCTTAAGGTCTCTGACCATTATGTTTGTAAATTCAGATAATTTTATCAATTGGGAAAGGCATAACATTTGAAGTTAACTTTGCACAAAATCCGGCGTTTTTTGTCTGCTATCCAAAGCTCATTACCTTAATGAGCTTCTGCTGTACATGTGTATATAGGTAGCACATTTTTATCTCCATGGATAAAATCGAAATAAAAGTTTTTTCATTAAAAGGCCTTGTTTGCAGACTTAGAGCGAAATTCAATTCTTTTATTTTCCTATTCTTGGGCAGAATTGGCTTTTCAAGGGGTGAGACAATTCCGATATCTCAACTCAATTAACTGTCTTTTCTGTTTTCATTTAACCCTTAAGGTTTGGATGTATAATAAAAATTAACCCACAATATAAAGAACTTCGGGACAAATTTTCCTTATCTTTTGGCAAGAATCAATGTATTGATTTAAAGCTTTACACTTTTCAAAGCCCAAGGAAGTTCCAATTGCATATAACGTCCTAACATTATTGGACTATGTTCCCCTGAGATATTTTCTCTGGTTCGCAATGAATCAAGTGGTCCAAAGAGGAACGAATTTTCGTTTTAGGAAAGGGATGAATTGTCAACTCGACTGAAGGGATTTAAAAATTGTAATAGAAGATTAACTTTGTGTACTGAGGTTATTCATTTGTTGACATCTCAAGAATGATATAATCCCATAGCTGTTGGAACAATTTCAAAAAAGTTGAACGATTGGCCAGAATGACATTGGGATTTTTATTTCTTCAACTGAATCTTAAAGTATTCCTTTGAGGGATAAAAACGTTCTTTTTACAAATGCCAATGTTAATGAAAATAATAATTTTAAACGATATTTCGATACTATGTTGCAATTTTGTAAAATCTCTGGTAAAATCTGTTACCAAACTCACATGGCCAGAAAAGTTCCCTCTCCAGTCCAAAAGCATCTCCGATGTAGATGTAGATAAATGATGATAGCCTTTCAATCAAAATAGTTGAACTGGTTTTACTGATGACTGATGAATTTTCAGCCTCAGATATTTGGACCAAAACCAACTTGGCCACAAAAATTTTCGACCATATTATATTATGAATCAGAAATGCACTGGCAAACAAGACCACGAAATTTCCCGTCGTGTGTCGGGATCGAATCCGCGACCTCTGGCAACGTCACCTAGCACACAACGAGAAACGCTCTAACCGACTGAGCTATCGCCCTTTAAAAGGACGATTCGATAGACAGAGTTATATCTTCTCTCGTTGTATACCGCAAGTGCTATGTGATCGAGGCACTGGCTCCATACTATATTATGAATCAGATATGCACTGGCAAACAAGACCACGAAATTTCTCGTCGTGTCTCGGGATCGAATCTGCGACCTTTGGCAACGTTACCTAGCACACAACGAGAAACGCTCTAACCGACTGAGCTATCGCCCTTTAAAAGGACGATTCGATAGACAGAGTTATATCTTCTCTCGTTGTATACCCGGTCGCGCAAGTGCTATGTGATCGAGGCACTGACTCCATACTATATTATGAATCAGAAATGCACTGGCAAACAAGACCACGAAATTTCCCGTCGTGTGTCGGGATCGAACCCGCGACCTCTGGCAACGTCACCTAGCACACAACGAGAAACGCTCTAACCGACTGAGCTATCGCCCTTAAAAAGGACGATTCGATAGACAGAGTTATATAGCTTCTCTCGTTGTATACCCGGTCGAGCAAATGCTATGTGATCGAGGCACTGGCTCCATACTTTATTAAAATGTATAACTCAGTATGATAAAAGCACAACCATATTTTAATTTATAACTACATAAAAACACAAATATATTAAGCACATGAATGCCTCAGCACAAATAATTCATTTTTAAAGTCTTAATAGGAAAAGTTGTGGACAATGGTTGTGAGGTGATTGCTTATAAATTATCGTTCACTAGAACTATGACTCTATGTAAAATCATTTCGTGATTTTGAATCTTTTTTTTAAACATTTTACCATTTGGAAAAATAAGATTTCAAAAAATGGCCAAATTGTCCGTGGCGGAAATGTAAAATGGCCCAAATCAACATGCCGAAAAGAACTGTGGCCCAAATGTCCTATGGCCGAATAAGTTCGTGGCCGAATTAGTTTTGGCCCAAATATCCGTGGCCGAAATCAACGGGGCCCAAATATCCAGAATTTAGGAAGCTACAAAAAGCACGTCGGGCGTCGGCCTGAAGTCCTTTCCTGCAATGTGGGTGTGAAAGTTGACATTGTAAGATGCAAAAATTTCGTGATTGCAACACTTTAGCTTCAAGAAATACATCTTTCGTAGGGCATAATATGCTTACATATCTATATAAAATCGAATAGGATGACCTCTGTAAAGTGTAAATGAGCTGAATTCAATAAGGGTTTTCATGACGGACAGACTGAAGTAATATTTTGTTACCCACTTGATATTCAAGACGCGAGCAAAGGGTCAGGATATGTCCAAGTTTCTTCCTTAACAACCAAATTGGCGAACTGGAGTCAGTTCCAAAAAGCAAAGCGCAATGGGTGAAAAAATCTGCGCAACAATAATCTCAAATTGGCTGATACAAAATTCTGATCGGATTCTTTTCATAATTTGTAAATTTGACTCTGACGATCTGACTCGATCATTTTGACTTCCAAATTATCGTTTTATTCTCATAAGGAAGTCAGAGAACGTCTCAACGTCAATTTAGGGTATAGTGTTAACTTCTAACAGCCATCAAGATTGAAAATTTTTCTTACGTTAGGGAATCCCAATTCTGATCCCAAATGATTACAATTTCGAAAGGTTTTTATAGAAGGTAAGGTAATGGGAAAACTATCCGGATTTGAAATTCTTTAGATTGGAATTAATAAAATCTTAGGTCTCTCTCTTATAGGACCAAAGAGCAGGGTGACCACGCGTCTGGAAAAATTGGAAATGTCATGGGATTTTAAAATGGGTCAAAAAAGTCTAAATTTCTGGAAAAGTCATGGAATTTTGAGAAAATCAAAGTTTAAGCGTTTAAGATTTTTCGCTTTTCACATAAAATATTTATAAAATTTTGTACTGAATTCTGCATATTGGCTGGGAACGTCAGGGAAAAGTCATGGAAATGTCATGGAATTTTGTTTTGGAGCTGTTGTGGTCACCCTGAAGATGTTTAGCAGATATTTGGGCTATAGGAATTAGCTTCGAAAAGCTATCAAAAGAGAAACATTTGGTTAATGATCACCGAGTCGCAGATTCAAGAATGGACTTCTTCCGGAAATGACGTACGTTATTAGCGTTCAGCTTCTTGAGGTGTATGTTAGGACTTAGATATGTCTAAGCTAACCATGTGACGGACATGAAGAGTTGGAATCACATTTCTTGTGTTTGTTTATGTATTATATGATACGTGTCAGCGTCATCCAGTCTTGTCCTAATGGATTGAAAAATGACTGCGGAGACGAAATCAATTTTTGGCCTGTGGCGGATATTCAAAACCTATTTTACTTTTTGTAAACAAATCTACCATCATGGGTGGGGCAATTTCAAATATTACGCAGCTATTGTACAAGTAAAATGCCACTGTTTCTGCTCCAGACCCTTGCACAGTAACGCAAATTTAAAAAATGTGCGACAAAATTCAAAATTTCGAAAATTCTTTAACAATATTTTAGATGATACATGTAGGAATCCATAAAGATGAGTTTTAGGTTTTGAAAAAAATGCTGTATTATGATCTACATATTTATTAGAATGCCCAAAAGAAGGACTCTTCAATTTTTTTTTACAAATTTGCAGGAAAATATCAAACATGGCTTAATGTTATTGCTAATTCGACGGTTAACTTCGATACAAAAAATGCGAATAACGAAGTTACTGAAAACTATGCAACTGAAACAGTGACAGGTGTCAAACGCCATGGGATGTCCCCAGATGTCTAGTTTTGTTATCATTCATCCAAAATTTTCTCACTCGCTTGGTTTTTTTTACAAATCGCAAAAAAAAACACTAAAGCGAAACACCGATTTTTTTCGTGACGAAGTTACCGTGGAATTTGTCTATTATACAGCGCATATTCGTTATGAAAAATTTGGAATAAGCCCTGAAACAATTTTTTGGGCCCACAATGGAAATTTTCTTTCAGGGAATAGAACCCTTCAGAGAATACAATTATCCGTCGAAGAACAGGTCTGACAATGGCCTGTGGTTCGTGCTGGTAGTGGTTGAATGATCTACTGCTCTTGAATAGCAGGGTGTGTGATCGGACCACCTAATCGGGGCCGCAGAGCCTCCCAGCCCCTACTCTGGCTGAGCCCTGAGGCCAGCTTGAGGGCCTACTCGACGGAGTCAATTAGGCCGGCCTGCTCGACGTAAACAACTTTTCCCAGGGTCTGGTGTGATATTTCCTGGGCGGGAGGGGAGATTGATTGGACCAGCTAATTTGGGCCGCTGCCTCCCAGCCCCTACTCCGGCGTTGCCTTATCAAGCACATGAGACTTCACATACATAACCCCAGGTACAGCCCACCACCCACGCGGCCAAGGGGGCTCTTCTGACTAGCTGATGCGGACGGCTAGCTAGAGAAAGGCCCGTACTTGGGACATCATGGCAGAAGACAATCGGTGCGAGTGGCTGCTCGTGCATAGACACGAGCACTGTGGTCGGTCCTGCAAAGACGGTCTCTTTGGGTTTTATCGTGCACAACGACCCTTAATTGACCTGGATGACTAGGTCCCTCCCCCGGTTCAGGTCCCAGCTGACTAGTGGGTTGCGATTCTGAACGACGCCAAAAATGAGTTTGAATTTGATCGCGCCGTTGCTGTCTTCTCCACATGGTGGGTAGAAGTGCATGACCTATTCGACACGGCAACGTTGAGATCGCTGATGGTATGATGCTTGCATGTGGGCTTCTCGCAGTGCTTGCTTAGCTGATGCACCTCATGAGAATAAAATTCCTACGTGAGTGAGACGAAGTTGAGTGGGTTGTTGAAGACAAGTTGACCCCAATCTGGGCTGAGAGGAAAAAGGGCAGAACGTTATCGATCTCTCGGGAAACAAAGCCTGGCGTCCTGACCGGGGAGGACAGTGTGTTCTATCAGAATTCCTACCCCGTCACCGCGGTTGTGCATGGGATACCCCATCGGAGATGCAGATCCGGCCAACATTGCTTCTCTTAGGGATGGAGACCTTAATTTTGTGGACCAGAAATTTGTAGAACACTTTGAGGGAGCCCTGAGGGGTAAAGGCCTCAGAGTCACAACGTGCCAGAAGATATAGGATTGGGAAGCGAGTCCATGAAACTGGAAAAGATGATAAAAAGGGCAATCATCCTGCGGGACATTGCCGGTGAGAACATCTTTAAAAGTCGGAAGTATGGAAATGGTGGCCGTCGAACTCATCACCCACAACGGCCATGCCTGGCCCAAAGACCTCCACTTCCCCCAAATCAGAGAGGTCCACCTATACGAGGGCGACGTCTGGTTATCCGAGCTATACGAGAAGCCACCGGAGGGGTAGCCAAGACAGGCAACTCACTGTCAACCAGTTTATACTCCAGGACGGATGTACATACAGGATGCGAGAAACTCATGAGGGACTTCAGAAGATTTGCAATGGCCTGGGCAATCCAACCCTGGCTGACAGGGCTTTCCACGAGAACCATGCATTATAGCTCGAGCAAAGAATGGCTGGAAACCAACCCCGGTTGGTCTCTTGGTCTCTTGGAAGGCATCCAAAAGGCTTGTGTTGAGCACGACCACGTGGCCTCTGGAACTCGATGGAGTACGACACGAGGGACGTCGTAAGCATCGACATGAATTTGAAGGCTTGCTATCCAGCCTCCTTCCAGGGCATTGGCGAAGCCAATCCATACTTCAAGCGGTTTGGACATCCAGTGCACCGCATGACCCGTGTGGCCATCAACGGCCCTCTCCCGGAAGACGTTGGCACTGGATAAGCTGAGGTCCAGGAGTGGGAGTTCACTAGACTGCCACCCTGTCAGCCCTGCCTGATTTGGGAAGCATTTCGCAGAAAGGGGCTGGGTACCAACACCGATCCTCAAAGTCCAGTGGGATGCAAACCTGCTTTAAAATGATGGCTTTTTCTTTTGCGACAGTGACATCATTATTTCCTGCACCAGTGAGCTGCAACTTGGGCGGCTTGACTGCCTTGGTAGGCTGCATCTTTTCGTTCCTTTTTGGTTTCCACAGGTCGTTGTAACATAGCCACACATCGGCATCGTCAATAAACTGTACTTCATTCCCATCAATTTTAATAGAAAGCTTTTTTACCAAGGAGTCCAATGTTGTTGACAATCGTCTTTTGCGTCTTTTCCTGAATTGAGGGATAATTTGAAGGCCAATCGTGCCGCTCCAGGCACTATAATGTCACTAGCTCCGAGATTCGGAAATCTCACAAGCAGGATCTGGTTCTGGTAAATAGTTGATGGGTTGTTGATTACTACAACTGTCTTCCGCACCCCTGTAACTCCAAACTCAGATTGAAGTTTTCTGTAAGGATCTAATTTAGCACCATACTGGCGTTTTGATGAACCAGAGGAAGATAAAACTGCACCTATTACCCCTGACTATGATGACGCTCTGGGAAGAGAGTCTTGATCAGAGCTTGGGAGACAAGAATGGAGGTACACGCTTTCTACGAAGTAGTCCAGGAATCTACTGGCTTGACTCCTGGCATTACTGATTATCCCAAGTTTGAACTGAAAAAGGATCGTAATCTGTATCTTCTGGCCAACTGTAAAGAAGTCGTTGACAAATTTGAACAATCCAAGCCAACTTCTGGCTCTTCCCTCAATAGTTCAGCAGATTGGCCGTGGTGGTGCTGAGGTAGTCCGGGTTGATCTTGGGCTAGAATATTACACTAGCAGAAAAAAGAGCTTCCCACCAGAGTAATGAGTGCTTTGCGAACTGCCGCTTCAGAATTTCCAGAGGTGTAGGTTATTTAAAGTATAAAACAAAAAATTTGAAAGTTAGCAGATTACAACTTTTTTATCTTTTGATGATTCGGAGTCAACCATTGACGTTATGTTCAAGAGTTTTTTCTTTGTTTCCTTTCTGCGGTACAAACATCATGTATATTCAGAAAATATGATGTCAGTTAAAATCAATTCTTGTGACCTGAAAAACGTTAAAAATTTAGAGATTCACTTTTAATATCATTACTTTCTTTTCATTTATAAGTGTAGATTCGACTTTTAATTATTTGATCAATCTTCGATAAAGATTTGCTGGTAATAATAGCTAAGATTTCATCAAATCTAATACTTTTATAGGTGCGGTATTTCGTCTATTTTTAAAATATTTATTTATCTGTTACCTTTCATATTTTACCAGTTGTTTATCGGAGAAATAATGTAAAGGCAATCAATTTTAAGATCATAACTCCGCAGGACGTGCGACATGCGGAAGCTGTTTTTCATCGCTCCGTAAGAAAAACAAATACCACGTGTTCGAAACACCTTTTGTTTTCTCAGCAGAACTTAAGTCGCAATTATTGATGTTTAATTTTCTGAAGTTATGAATTGTTCCACCATTTACGTCAGTGTTTTCTTAATCTTTAAAGGATGTTTTCAACAATATTGACTTATTTCGAAGTTATAAATGAATGAAACAGGTTGATATTTGTAGATCGTCACCCACTCTGGAATGGATACTTTTTATTTGAGTGCTCTTTAGACTAACTCAACGTGATATGTGCTTTTAGTGATTAAATTCCATAAGGAATATGATATCCAGTTGGTATGTCTATCTTTCAACTCTCATTTTGAGCACCGAATATAAGATTTTTGAATATTTTTATATTTTTTTATCTTAGTTTTTAGCATTATAATACTATTTAAGTAATAATGGCGATTGCAGTACATTGTATCTCAAATTTCAGGTTAAAATGTAGCTACATCCAATTTCGATACCCTGGCAAAAGATGAAAAAATATAAATCAATTATCTTGTCCAAATCTATGCTTTGGCATCGAAATCGTTTAATTAGTCATTGAAATTTTAACTCAAGCAAAAAGGGTCTGAAAGGAGTCCAAGAGAGCTTTTAGGGAGCTTGGAGATTAGGGGAAAATTTAGAAGGAGCAGACAGCTGACAGGGAAAAGTTAAGGGAGATTTTTTCCTGAGAATACTGTTTTTCTCATTAGAAGAGCGAGCAGCCAGCGAGCACCCTCTTCCATTGGCAAAAATTGAAGGGAGCAGGGAGATGAGACCCCCTTTCATACCCTAAGCAAACCTTAATGGTGTGTATTTCGGCTATGGCCTAAAAATGTATTAACTAAGTCTTTTTCTGATAATATTTAATATATTTTTTTTTATAAAGCTGACTTATTTAGCTTATTTCATTGATATTTTACTTTGACGAGGTCATTGAATTAAAAAACTACAGAACGCCTCAAAATGATATAATTCATATAATTTATTTTCAATTTTTTCAGGAATCATGATATTTGGGTGGTGCACTAAATTATGACCACATGGACCGCGTCAGAGGAGACATCAACAATGGGCGCGGATATTACTGATACATTCTACACTATGTTACTACTTCTGCCGTCTCTCCTGGTATTTGTTACTGCTGGTTCTTCTGGAGAATTTTATTGGCACAAATCGGACTGGACTGAATGCCGAATGTCACATAAACAGACATGTTGTAGTGACTGCACACGTTCGAGAAATGTCACTTGTGTGAGGCGTTATGATAAAATTCTTGTCCCAGAAAAATATTGCCGTGAACAAGCTAAGCCATTAGACACTGAAAAATGTTCCAAATGTCCACAGCATTGTGTACTAGCTGAATGGGGTAGCTGGTCACAATGCGACTGTGATTTGAAACAAAGCTATCGTACAAGAAAGATCGTGATTCCACCAGGAAATGGAGGGAGAAAATGTAATACGACGATTGAGGTCCTAAGTTGTCAACCAGACGATACCTGCGAAAAAGCGGAAGAAAAATATCGATGGAAGATAGGCCAATGGACAGCTTGTAAAGCGGTAAGAGTAATTTTGTTTCTTATTTGTTGTTTTATTTTAACTGCTATCTTATTTCTTTTTTCTAGAGCTGTTTTATGCCTGCGTTTAAGCCAAATTTCACTGCGCTGCGCATCATTCACAAAAACTAGGGACTTAAATAGCATTATAAAATTCATGGTGATAATATTTGAGATAAAAAATTAGGCAATATATGTTGAAGCTACTAAGCATAATTATCGGTAATGAATATCCATGGGAAATATTTCCCAAGGCTGTGTCATATATATATACACAATTGGCTGGGCAAATTGTCGGATGAGCCAAAAAGGGCTTCCCCTAAGTCATCAATTTGTAACATTTACCCAAGGGCTTCCCCCTAAGTCATCTATTTGTAACGTTTACCCAAGAAAACTATACATTTTTGGAAAGGTCTTGGAACGAACTTTGGTCTGTTTTGGTTTTAAATGAATTTTGACCGACTTTAGTGCCCCTAGCGTCAAAAATGTGAATTTCTACTTATGATGAATACAGCGAAACTAGCACGCACGCCATTCTTAGTTTATGTGGGCCATTTTGATTATCAAAATAATAACCTATGACGTCATTTTGATGAAGTCATCACAATGGCGTCTATGACATCATAGGGTGTTATTATGGTAATCAATCAAAATGGCTCACATAAACTAAACTAAGAATAATGCGCTGATTTCATTTCGACCATCCCTTTTTACCTATCTACTCAGAAGTCAAAATTCACATTTGTGCCGCTAGGGGTGCCACAGATGGTTGAAGTTAATTGAAAACCAAAACAGACCAAAGTTTGTTCCAAGACCTTTCCAAAAATGTATAGTTTTCCTAGGTTAATGTAACGAATAGATGACTTAGGGGGAAACCATTTTTGGTTGCTCACAATTTTTCCAGCCACTTTTGTATACCACTATTTTATTTTACATTTTTTGTATATTTTTGCCTCGTAATATTTGATGCTTTGCTTGCTTGGCCTGGTTGGTTTTATTGAACAAAAATACAATATTTTCGATCGTGAGAGCTACATGTATGTAGAGTTTTTTCTAATTTATTTCCAAAAGAACTATCTTGTTACAGTTGATAAGTGCTGGAGAATCACAATACGAAACTGAATCTACATGTAGTTAGGAAAAAATCATTTAGAAAATTTAAGTTGTTTCTGATGCCGGAGGCCGGGTTTATCGGGTTCGTTCCAATATGCCTTGATATTTGACATATATCAGTTATGGTAGAAAAATTGATAATAATTTGGCTATTCTATAGGAATTTGATTTTAGTGTAGAAAAATGAAAGAGCTTAATTTTTCAAGGCCAGATTGTACATTTCTAAAATGCATCTTTTTGATAAAACATGGATAGGTTTTCTTATTACCCCTCAGTGAAATTTTCGCCGAAGGGGTATTAGTATCGTCGTGTCTGTCTGTCTGTCTGTCTGTGTCTCCTCCGACACCACGAATGGCGATCGGGACCATGCATTGAAATGATGTACATAAAAAATGTAAGGCACCCACGGAGCCCGATTTTCCATTTTCAGGTCAAGGTCATGGTCACGTCACGTGACTTTGGAGTTAGTACATGGAAAAGTCAAAATGGTCGCAGAGAGTTGCGGTTTTCACCATTCGGTGGAGAATCAAAAATAAATATGAGGTTAAATGAGGAATTTTTTCTCTGACCAATATTTCGGCCGCTAGGGGTGCTTTTAATCATTTCTATTGTTTCTATTGTTTCTATTATTTCTATTATTTGAAAGGTTCTATCTCCTCCGACACCACGAACGGTATCGATCGGGGCTATGCATAAAAACGATGTACATAAAAAATGCAAGGGCCCCACGCAGCTATATTTTCCATTTTCAAGTCCAGTTCATGGTCACGTGACCTTTGAGTTAGTACATCGAAAAAAGTCATAATGGTCGTAGAAAATTGCGGTTTTCGCAATTCGGTGGAGAATCAA
Organism: Cephalothrix simula; assembly: GCA_035591015.1. Lineage (NCBI taxonomy): Eukaryota > Metazoa > Nemertea > Palaeonemertea > Archinemertea > Cephalotrichidae > Cephalothrix > Cephalothrix simula. Next base: position 11,396 of record JAXIUW010162225.1, read on the forward strand.
GAATAAATATGAGGTTAAATGAGGCATTTTTTCTTTGACAAATATTTCGGCCACTACGGGCGCTTTTCAGCATTTCTGAAATTGTAAACTGGCCCCCATTTCTCACTGCATTTTCAGCCGATACCTCAGGCTGTGATGCGCGCGCCGAGGGGTTTTAAGGTCTCTGACCGTTATCTTTCACCATGAAAAGGTGTACTCTCTGTATCATATAAATACTGCTAAGGGGTGAGGAGAGGGCTTTTTTATGTTCGAGTGCCTCAATAGTAATTAGTTAGCATGATGCATGTACAGTGAAAAATTTTCGTGGATATACACTATCCGCGGATTCGCATTTTTTCATGTGTAATTTTTTTGTATCTATTTTTCGCGGATTCTAAATTTTTACCATCGAATGTTTTATCAAGCATTTTACTCTCTGTTATGGCAGTGGTGGTACGCTAATTTGGAGGCCCTTACCAGTTTTGATGGGTGGAGGCCCTCGCTTGGCATTTTTTCTTGCCTAAGAGTTGCCTTATTATTTCAAGTTCTAATTTGCGTCTTGAAAAAACGTATAACACCTCCGGGCTTGAACTTGTCAATTATTTTCGGCCAATTTTATCGGGAACAAAAATTGAATATTTAGAAAAGATCAGTGTAATAATAATATTATCAAAATTTATTTAATAATAAAATTTTTATACACAACGAATTACGAAGTAAACTATTGTCAAACTTAAAATAATTAAAATACAGCATTGTACTACTACTTGTACACACATTTTGCTTGAGTCCTACACAGACTCTAGTCCTACATAAGTTTTTACACAACGATTCAAAGTAAACTATGTTAAACTTAAAATAATTAACAGTATTGTACATTTCGCTGCTTTATAATATTCTGACTTAAACTTGTACTGATAGGCAACAAGGATTTTTTATCTTGCCTCAAGATGAAAATTACCTTCAAATAACATGTTACCGAAAATTAAGATAAAAGAAAAAGAGTCCTACCCACATTGAAATATAGGCTCTGGATAGCGAAGATTTAAGAATTAGATTTGCTCATCCTTCGAGCAATAGCTTCAGCAAAGGTATCTATAAAGAGCTTTTGCCTCATCCTTTTTTATTTTAATGGCTCTCAAAAATACACTAAAAAGAATTTTTTTTAAATTTTTTTGGAGGCCCCCCAGGGCCTGAGGCCCTTACCACTGCGGTAACCCAGCGCCCTATCGTACCGCCACTGTGTTATGGTCAAAACGGCTCAGTGATAAAGGCACTCAGATGCAAATCTGTTGTGTATTAAGGCAAATTCACCGTGAATCATATGTTAGTGATTTTGATAGTAACAAAGTAAAATTAATTGAAGACGCTTTTGACAGATGACGTCTCATATTGTTTTCAATTACTAGTAATTTTTTGTGGTGTAAAGTCTGTGAAATAAGCCTAGAAATGCACCTTAAAAGTTGGAATAAGTATTAAAAATTTTCGTGGAGATTAATTTTCGGCATTCCACGAAAATAAGTACCAGCAAATAATTTATCGCTTTACGGTGATAATTATCCTTAAAGCTGCGTTGCGTGTATGTAAGGAAAGCACATCGGCCAATGGAAAAGCCCGAAGCCTTCGCCACTGATGAC
>JAXIUW010163336.1:0-13003 GCA_035591015.1 Cephalothrix simula
ACATTTTGCCAAACGATGACAGCTGATTATTAGCTATTCATGAATAGTGCAAAATTGTGTCTAAAATGCGTCTCAAAGCACCCCTGATTGTGCGAATTTGAAAAAATTTCCGCCTCCGGCTGCGAGGGGATGCTTCCCCCTGGACCCCCTCGTCGGGCAATTTCAATTATTCATCCGCCAATCACCTCCGCTTCGCTACGGCCCTGAGCGGGAACAAGACTTAATTTACTGTAATTGAAATCCATTTTACGTCAGAAGACGTTCCGAGATAACTGAGACTTTTGGTATAACTTTCCCTCGGTACATTCGTTTCGTTTATGGTTATGTCGATTTGGTGAGGACACTTGAGTGAAAAGTAGTTGATATGAGGTCCTTCTTGATGGTCATTTGAACGGATCTTAGGCATAGCTGCAGATTTAATGCATTTGATGGAAATCGGGTATGAAAGCTTGATTTATGATAACAATTTGCTGCAGAGATGGGGATTTTAAGATAAAGTGTTGATACTGTTAGTATTGTTGTATGAATGGATGGTTTTATTGGGTAATCTCGTCATTATTGAGAAGAAAAAGCAACAATTATCATCTTGCATGAATGATATTCAAGATCTGCCTTAAAAATTCTCCCTTTATCCATTTTTTTTCAACATTAGGCGAGGCCGAATCCGAGTCAAAGGTCTTTTCTTCTTAAAACACTCCGGGCACGGTCCAAAGATGCGCGTGCGTGTGAAGAAAAACCTACATCTGATAAACACTTTCTTGCAGTTGTATTAAGGGGGAGTTGCCAGACAACCTCAGAAACCGGGCGGGGGCCGGGGGATGAGTGGGTGTCAAACGACCAAAAAAATTAAATGACATGTCAGATAAATTGGTGGTGTCCAGGAAATTTTATCGGACGTCAGATAAATTGGGTGGTGTCCTGGAAATTTTGCCCAAAATTTTATCGGACGTCAGATAAATTGGGTGGTGTCAAGGTAATTTTGCCCAAAATTTTATCTGGCGTCAGATAAATTAGGTGGTGTCAAGAAAATTTTGCCCAAAATTTTATCACTCGTCAGGTAATTTGGGTGGTGTCAAGAAATTTTTATCCAAAATTTATCTGACGTCAGTTAAATTAGGTGGTGTAGAAGGTCGATTTCAGATAAATTGACGTTATGTCAGATAAAGTGGGTGGTCTCCTGGGCCGATGTCAGATAAATTGACGTTATATCAGATAAAGTGGGTAGTATCCTGGGCCGATGTCAGATAACTTGACCAAATGGCAGATAATTTGGGTGGTGGGTGTCAAGACCCAGATTTCAGTAATCTTGCGCTAGGTGTCTGAAGTTGTCTGACAACCCCCCTTGATCGTATCTTGCGTAACTAAAGATTATTTTATTGCTTGCTGCGTACTCTTCTGTACCGATTTCAGGTAAATCATTGCTAATTCTCTTATTTGCAAATATCCGATAGAAATAACAATTTTTTGTCGCCAAGATCTGGTACTTAGTCTAACGGTCAAAAGGAAGAACATCTTTGAAAAACATTGAAATCAATTCGTCTCGAGTGACCATCGATATTTTAAGAGTTGGGTAATCTCCTTCAAACATTGAGAACTTGCTCAAGCGCTTGTTTGTTCTTTAGTCTTGTTTTAGAGCATCTAAACATCCAATGATTCATTGATTTGATGTTTTTCTGAATTTGTCCTTAAATCGTGTTTTTTAAATGTTTCATTTGCAACGGATATTGCTTTTATTCTTGCTTTTATCCTATTGTTTTATAGAAGAGCATCAAGGAATACAGAACAATTGACGTTTTTATATCACTAATAAATGATGTTTTCGCCCAAAGGCTTTGTTTTTATTCATAAAAGAAACTTTCATGTCAGAATTAAATGTTATTACATACAATAAAAAACCGGTATGATAGAGATAGATCGATAATCGAAAAACATGTTTTGGAAAATCAATAAATTACATGATGTAATAAAGCTAATCAATTTAAAGAAGCACCCAAAAGAAATCAATAGATGCAGAAATTCTTTTAGAACATCATTTATTGTATGTAAAAATGTTATTTAATGTGACTGATGCTGCATCTGGCTGCATATTATTAATGTCATTAGGTTTCAGATTGGATCTGTGTACATGTACATCGAATCGATCTGTGTAAAATATGGACACTTTGGTGCTAAAATTGACTAAGCCTGCTTGAGTGTTGCTGAATCTTTTTAGCTCAGATCTATTGATAATTGTATTAAGAATATCATAAAATATTTCTTAGCAACCTTGATATCCTTCACACCTAAAGTTGGATTCTTGAGATGTTTTATGCTCAGAAAGTTCTTTGAATGTTCTAAGATTTCATGCATCCGAAAATGAGGTTCCGATATTAATTCTGGAACATCAATTTGGAACACTTAAGAGCACAGTTAGGAAACTGAATAATAACAGCGCATCCTATTAGAGCATCAGGTATCAAGCGATGCTTTAAGATGCGCGGGAAACGGAAAGTGTTCTGAAAACATTCTGGTGTGCTATCAGATCCTATAAATGATGATCAAATAAGGTTCTCCAAAGCCTTATAGTTGTGCCTCACAGATGTTTATAGTGTTTCGAATTACCGGGAGACTTTCCAAGTGAGACAATTATAGAACATATTTTTTGTGTTCGTATACCATTCTCTTTTTTCCAGTTCATTCTCTAGCAAGATCGGGACCGTAAGTGCATATGTTATGGTTAAAATTTTTCACGTTTTACATCATCTGAAACTCTTTTATGAAATTTCCTGAATGCCCTTAGGACTTTGCTGAGCAAGATCTCTGAGAGATTTCCTGAGAAATTAACCCCGATCTACCTTTACATCGGTTTTCTGGCATTTTCCTAATTACCTGGAGTTATGATCAGTTATTGACTTGTCTATCTTTTGATGGTTTGACGAAATAACCTAATATTCCGGCTTAATGACTGCCCACTACTCGATGTACTCGAAGCTAGGGCACTTATTCAGATGTCAATCTGTCATTCTGCGAATTATCTTTGGCCTAGCAATCATAATCTTTATCCCACTTAATCCATCTGTAAGGTAGGTCCCCTGCCAAATATCAAGATACCACTTGATGACTGTGGTCAATGGTAACCACTAGACCAAAGGGTAACCTAGGCGACAAACCGGAAAGAAGTCATCAGACCCTTTAAGATTAATAGCCCAACAATATTACTTGAACACTTTCGTTAATAATATAACAAAATATTGCACGGATATCTCTAATTTTTTATGTCCCTAACTCATATAATAAAGGTATCGCAGTCGATGAGACCCATTTCCGGCCATGAGCTTATATAACGGATGATTTTGTTTTTCCTGATTAATAATCGTTACGGTCAATGCGGGGTTTTTTTCTAGTATAAAACAGAAGTATGTTTTTACATTTTCTTATTTTGTGCGCTCAGGATGTTTTTATCAGATAGGCATTTGTTTTTATACATGTAGGCATGCTTGGATCTTCATAAGATCTTTTATCTATGGACTGGATGTCATTTTGCTGTTTTCATGCCATCAGATGCAGTGACAATTAACTCAGAAATCCTGGTGCCTAGTTTTGCTGAGTTCTTTAGAACTCGAATTATCCGGATTAATAAAACTAATCAACGTCACCTAGATATCAGAAGTAGCGTGAAAATTTTTTTGTCCTCCAATTATAACTCAAATGACAAACATTAATTTTTTTCACTAAGATATTATTTTTATACGATTTACGGTGCGATCACAGTATAATCGTGTATTTCTCTTTATAATTTCGTATACAAACTCTGTTTATTTTAACGTAAATGAGTTAAAATGACAATATTGGCTTTTATCTTCGTCATCAGGCACTATTCTGAACTTTTCCAATTTGTTTTCCACTCTGATGTCATGAAAACATATCGTATTTCACTTATTGGTCCAACGCCTCACGAAGATGTGTAAAATTATCTTTGAATGGATGCTTGAGTACTATTGGCTCCTTTTATCACTTCCAAGTGTTCCTGGTCTATTACCGCATTGACTGAAAGCATAAAGACAATTATGGACTATCAGAATCTTGTTCGATTTTAGGATTAACCACAATATGGTGATTGACTGTAACCTTCATTGTAAAGAAGATCGATGCTAATCTTGAGCTTTGTTAAATCCCTTAGATGTTCATCTTCCTTAGGATGCAGGTGAAAACGTCATTGGTATCTTTTGATACTGCGTCAATGAAGGTAATTTCGTGTCTCGTCAGGCCGATGTCCATCATGTCCATCCAATTTAAACCGCCTTGTGATTATGGGAAATCTTTGAGTCCAATGCCATTTGATACTCATTCAATCGAGCATTTTGCGATGCTCTGTTTTTAAAAAATTACTGATATTACATAAAATTTAGAAGAAAATTTAATGGCCGAAATATATTTGCCATATTTGGAAACACGTTTCCCAATAGCCTTTAAAATTGATTACCAACAGCTAGATTGTAAAGCTTGGAAATTCACTTTGAAGTGTTCTAACTTCCGTAATTTTGGGAAATTCTGCTCAAATATTCATTTTGTCTGGAAATGAATGATATTACTAATATACAATGTCATCGAAAATGAAAATTTTGGTTTAATTATAAGCATACATCATCTTGCCCATTTTTGCAATTGAAAAGCACTATACTAAGACTCTTTCAAAAAATAGGGGCCTTCTCAAAATGGTTGACACTTAAAGAAATCATTTTCAGAATCATTTTGAAAGTACTACACATGTAAATGACGTTAACGAATTCGGCTTTCACTCTTTTGAGATGGGCCTACCATACACATGTATCTTCTTCTTCCAGTTGTGTGTCCAGACATTTTGGGACTGCCTTTTACAGTAGGCCTTACAGAATATTTTTTGTTGTTTCTACTTCCGCATTCTACGAAATATGGACCCAAGAAACATGGAAAATTAAAAATTCATATTTGAATTAATAAGAGCAGTCATGTATGACTAAAAAAGCTTTAATCATACTGTATATGGTTTCATGAGTCTCGATATGATATGTCCCTTCTTTAGTCTTCATTGACCCCTATAAGGGAATTTAGATATTGGTTTCCATATTTTATGTTTCCAATTTTCGTAGAATCCCATTTTCCCTACCCACCCTTTTTGTATGATGGTCGTTATTTGTTTTAGAATTGTCGATAAGAAGGATTGAGGCATTTTAACTTCGTTAAGGACGGGAAGGGTCAAATATTAAAAGATCTTGTCAATAAGAAAGATAGAGAGGCATTTTAAAAAGAAGCTTTTTGAGAGACATTCGGTAAGGACACGAAGGGAGTAATATTAAAAAGGTGACACTGGAAACTGTTTAGCCTGTTTTCAGCCGTTCGCTTTCGCCTTTCATGAATGTAAACATTTATAAATTACATTTAGTATCTCCCAAGGGATAATCTATTGAACTTCTTGTCTATTCTTAATTATTAATTAGTGGATTTGGCCCTGGGTAGAGTCTACGCCCTACTAGTAGATACGTCTTCTGATATGTACATAGCACAAATTTAGAATTGAATGTTGTAAGAAATGTGTGTTTCATGAAAAATTTTCACATTTCCTGAATTTTTTTTCGCCAGCGAGTTACATTTCCTTTGCAAAATATAAATCATCATTCAAAAGCGGAAATAAATTTAGTTCTTTTTGATTTCGTCCATTCATTTCTCGTATTACTCAAAGTTCAAAAATTGTAGCAAAAATTTTAACAGATCTTCATATTAAGTGAGGTGGGTAAAATGATCTCTGCATACATATACCGTAGCTGCATACATATACCATTTACTTTATAGTCACTTATAAAACTGTAAAAAATGTCACGGATTTCTCCGGCAGCGGAGTAACCTAATGCTGCGGAATGGAGACGGAAAACCAAAGAAACGATTTTGAGAATAACTCCATGTCGTCTATGTCATAAATGCCTTTTCAATGAGGTATACATGTTAATTCTTACTCTTTCAGCAATTTAAAGTTCTTGTTACAGTTATTGGTTTGTCACCGCGTAGTGGAAAATTAATTCCTTTTCCTCCTTTTTGAGTTTAAATCTGTGAAATTTAATTACCTATCTTGTTATCCGATGTTACCAGGCTTTTATAAAGGATTTTTAAAATTCCCAACTCTTTTCAAGAGAAGTTTTACGCTGTGGCTTATAATTCTGCTCGGTATATCAAATACGGTAGTTTACATTTTTTCATTATGAATTGCATCCTAAATTTTGTTGAAATTATAGCTTTTTAAGGTCTAAAAAACCCACTATTTGGTTTGTGAAATGAAGTTGGCAATTTGTTAAATATTGAAAAATAAAGAAGACGGGACCAGAAATCTTTTTTCATCTGATTTTGTATAGGAAGTATTATTCCGCCAATATTTCGATCCTGAAGCGAAAAGCAGCTAAATTGCCGTTTAAAAGAAAATGACATGCTGATTGCTGGAAGTTTGTCATCTTAACAAAATTCGGCAGGTTTTTGCTGACTGTGGTGTACGTATATAAATTGACAATGTACAACAAATCCCTCAGATGCAACATATAGCCTGACAATGAAAATGAGTCAAACATCTTGTAATTCAATCTAATTGATTTTAGAGTGTACATTTGTGTTATATAGGGATAAGTAATTCTTGAATGTCAGAACTTAAACTACTCAAGTTGTCTGAAGGGGGTTTAAGACAAATTCCAATATGGTTTAATAAGATTCTAATCACCAAAGTTTAACAATGTGAGATTATGTCATTTATCCTATTTGAAACGTTTCAAGGCATGCACTAAGGGACATTTTGAATGGACTAAGGGACTTTTCAGTACTTCTGGTAGTTGTTCTGCAGCTCATAAGTCTCATAATGCAGTTTATTTTCCCAGTGAAACAATTCTATTAAGGCAATCTTATGAGAAATGGAAGGAGTCTCTGATGGGGTTACTGGAAAAATTGAAACTGAAACCAAATCGTCTCGAGAGAAAGAAAATCCACATTTCGATCGATCTGGTCATATTATTTTGATAGAAATTATATGATGTCGAATTGCTCATATGACTCCGAAGTAATAACTTCGGCCATCAATGATTGTAATAGAACACTTATAGCTTTTTAGTCTGATTCTTTTTGCTCTAATTTTGGGATCGAATCATCCACCAAAGCATAAAATAATCTGCTGAGCCTAAAGACTTAAAGGAAATCATTAATCCTTCATTTAGGTGCAACAAGAGTTAAAGCATGAAAATCCTCCACGAATTAAATTAACAGTGGATTTAGTTAAGGACATAAAATTTCAATCCCATTGATTTTTGCCTAAGATGAGTTTTAGAACTTGAAATGGTTTTTTTTGCAAATACTGCTCGTAAAAGTAGTTTGAACGAGTTTCAAATTGTTATTGTATTAAATTAAAAAGTATAAAGAATATGATAAGTCGGAACGTCTCGCTTTAAAACAACTAATTCTGAACACTAGAACATTTATATCAACCAGCAGATGACGCTGGAAAGTATATCATATTTGGAGCTCTCTGAAAATCATACACATGTAGCAACTCTGCTAGAGTCATTTTTATAAATATAATTTTCCTTGCCTTTTTTCAATTTGTTCTTTGTTTTTTTCACAACCCATGCATAAGGAACATTTTCGTACGTCTTCTGATTATTGAGTAAATGGACTGTGGCAACAAAGTAAACAAAACACTGCATTTGGAGCCAAAAGCTTACTCTTGCTCCACTGCTCCATCAGTCCATCAGCAAAAATAGCGCCATTACCGTTGAAACTCTTCTTCGACTTTCGCTTGCTTTTTAGCTCTTATCATTTACTCAAACTATTAATTTTCTTTTTTATAGAACTACGTTTGTTTCTGTTATTGACTTTGAGTACTCTTTGCCCATCTTACACGCTTTAAGTTCACATCTTGGTTTCTCTTCGGTTGTAATTGAGAGGTGAAAAGGACTTGAAGTCTGTTTCGCGATGAGAAATTGTTTCACCAAAAGGGGTGATTTATACAGTTTCTTATTCAAGTCTCAAAGTAAAGTCAGACAGCGATCAACTTGTGTAATAAAAGTGTCTGAAATATTCATAAGTCTATGGTGTTTTCACCTGGATATTAAGTTGTATTAATGAATATTTGTGTTCGCAACTTGCTGGCCTCGTATTTATCTTGCTTAAAAGCTGGTAGGGACGGGGTACTTGAGATGGATTTAAGAATCACGAAAGCACTGAGTAAAAAATGACAAATTATTTAATTTTATTTAACCGATTTTTCACCTTGGAACAGAAAACATCGTACACTCGATGGAAAAGCTCCAATTATTTTTTGTTAATCCCTAAAAAGGGCCCTAAGGGGTAGAGAAATTTCTAACTCAGTCAAATGGTGTGCTGAATTCTATCCAACTATTCATTTGGCCACTATCTCTGGCCAATTCAGCTGTGCTCTATAGCGAAATTCACTTTTTCGCAGCTCACGCTCTGCTATAGCGTTCAGTTAAGTCAACGGTGGAAATTCCCAAGTCAGGTGCTTTTTCGTCATGTCGTCACTGATCGACCAATCACGGCACTGATCTGTAATTATGTTGGGAAATACCCCCCAAAAATTATGAATCATGTTTTCAACTCTTTTTTCAAACACATTTACTTGACAAAAGTAGGATGATGTTTCGTATAATGCTATCTATAAAACTATGCTCTTGCTATTTTTAAACCTTCCCTATTTAGTGACTTTTGTTATGAAATGAACTATGCTGGCCAATCAGACAGCGAGTTTACTGCAGAAGTAAAAAAATGGATTCAAATCCTTACCTTATTAATATAAAATCCAAAATCTAATGTGTCGTAGTAAATATTCATATGTGTAACAAAACTATGCTCTGATTTCTCTTGAAATGTGAGTTCTTGAGTTCTTACTTGGCAGGGCTATTAAAATTACAAAATTGCTGACCCATGACCTCATGAATATATTCATGTTTGGTCGGCTCAAACAGACGGTTATTGATTCACTTCGTTGTAAGAGAGTCCTATTTATGAAGCAGACGTGAACTAAGGGCTTAAGTTTAACCTATAGGAAAACTATACATGTTTAATGTTGCGAATAGATGACTTAGGGGGAAGCCCTTTTTGGTTGCTGTGTATACAGTTATTCGACGCTTTCTGAGTGCAATATGTGAGCAGTTATTTTCCGAGGCGCGCATCGCCGAGGTAAAATAACAGCTGATATTGCATGAAGAAACTTAAAATAACTGTTTTATTAACCAATATCACAAATATTTGACCGACATCTTTAAAATATTATAACCCGTCCTGGTCAGTGGTCATAAATATTCATAATGGTTAATAAAATTAGTTATTTAACGGTTACTTGGGACGAAGGAACAAAACAGAACCGTGCCAATGAGAATTCATGATGGGAATTAAAGCCCTTACCATTTTCTTAGAATGATTCTTGTGAAAAAATTCGAATTCTTTACCCTATCTTCTTTCTTTCATTGCCCGATCTCATGTTCGCAAACCAATACTTCATAAAAGATCACTGAAGTATAATTATCTGACATAATCATAGTTTAGCCTTCGACCGCGAGATATCCGGGAGAAAAGCAAAATCAATCATTTATTGAAAATTTGTCGTTCGTTGAGCGCAACTATGTTGTCTATCATCAAATGCCTCTGGGAGTCAAAACATCTTTGGGGTGTTGAGATTTCATTTTACCGAGCTAGTAATCACAATTTAATTAAGGGTATATTTATCAATAAAAATGAATTTTATCTTGGTCATGACGGTTTTGACATCTCCATTTCTGAAATTGATGTTTTAAGGTAGCAGAAAATGAAGTAAGATGTGCTGCTTCTTCTGGAAAATGTTTGGTGGTATAATCTTCCTGATATATATACATTGTTTTGCAGTGCTTGCATTCCATTGCTTCCCTCGAATAGATTCGAGGAAGCTTTCCCTCCACCTGGAAATGGGGAAGTGAATGGAACGCTCACCCTTGTCTTCTAATAGACTGGAAATCCATCCTTATTTCGTCGGACTAGTAATTTCTCAATCTGGTTGCAGAAATTCGGGTGGGTTTCCAGTCTAGGATAACTTAGCTAAAATGCGTAACTCGTCGGGGAGGTATAAAACACAATCCGCCAGATAACGGTATTTTTCTACTTTTTAAATTTCTTATAAATGGTACAAAAGAACAAAATTTTGAAAGTTATCAAAGCCAGAAACAAAATGATGCATAACATGATATAAAAGAAGCCATCATAGCCCAGTGAAAAGTTGAAGCGTCATAGCCGCCATCTTGTTTTCCTATCTCCCTCTACCTTATCCTGAAGTAGGACGAGGATGAAGTTGGAGTCTCTGCGACGTATTTCCGGTGTTAGGATGAGCAATGGAATGATATTTCTGGACCTCTCGAGAGAGGAAATGGAACGCTACCAGTAATACAGTGCTTCGTAATTTTACATGAAAATTCCTGTCATCGGAGGCTCGGAGCTGCGAGGAATTTCCTGTAAAATCAGGGGAGAATCGTGGAAAAAATTGACATACACATATGGGGTGGGGAGGTTTTTGGCTCAAATTAAGATTCTCTCAAATTTCACCCAGCCCAGCATTTTAATTCGTTTTTTGTTAAATCTAAGCATTATATTGCACATTACCGTTGAATTTATGCATTTATAACCCATTTTGAAGTGTCTAAGATTGTATGATTTAAAAAAAATGTTCTCACTTTGAAAAAATTTAATTTTCAGTTGGAAAAAACTTAAAACTTTTGGGGGTAGGGTGCTCAAAGACAGGAAAAAATTTAGGTAAAATCTATATTTTCCAGGGGGTGTGTAGAGGGTGGATGGTTCCCACACCGGATTTGTCCCACCTAATTGGAACACTAGATCGTCTGTGGGTACTCATACTAGAACATAATTTGGAACATAGCGCACGAGCAGATCACATCTTTTAGAACACTTGCTGAATGCCGAGCTTCATAAAACATCTCTATAAGAGTACCTGATGTTTCTCCACGCTCAGGAGGTGTTCAAGAGATGTTTTATGATGAGTGAACTGCAATGTTCCAAATATCTTTCAGTTGTGTTCTAGTGATTTTCAAATTGATATCCCAAGTGGGATCTTTTTGTGTTCCGATCGGTTCCCATTTTATGCAGTGTTGTCCTTCATAATGTCGGATTTTGATGTCAAAGGCTTTGAAAAGAATTTTAATATTCTTATGTTATTACGAACGGTGGAAATTTGAAACTAGGGATAAATTTTTAGTATCCCCCATTGGTAATAGATACTGCAATATTAGATGCAAAATTATCCAATATTCAAGTGATTTCTTATTGATTCACTTGTGACTTGAAAATCATTTATCCTGACTTGCGAATCATTGAGGCGATCTTGACCCTCAGACAAAGTGGTCAACGGCTTGTCAAAACTGTCGTTCTGGAATTGCTCTGTTCTCCATCACCCGGTTAATGAGGTTCAATGGATGCTATTTCTGCCGTGAGCAGCTATTTAAAGCATCCCCGACCAAAATGAGCAAATGAAGCAATGGCGCAAATACTTCAAATTTACATATTTTAGACTTTTCAGTGCTCATTACTGTAGAGTGTATCTGATCCGGTGCAGTTGCTGATGTTTTAGAATTTATTTAAGTCCACTATCAGCTGAATTACTGTGTTGTTTGCTACACAGCTCAGGTGCATGTATTAGAAAATGTCATATTCTTCATTTTCTTCAACACAAGGTGCTATCTGATTGCTTAGATCAATATAGAGGTATTTGAATGGAAGATTACTTCTTTAATTGGTAATTCGCTCTTCAAATAGAATTTAGAGTGGTATTAGTGAATTTATTTTCCGGATCGAAAAGGGTTTTAAGAATCTATACTAGTCTTGATCAGAAGTAGTTCCTTAATTTGAGGAGAGATCAGATGTTTCTCCCGGAACTCAGTAATTCGTGATTCACTCAAAATATTGGCGGATCACTAAGGATAACGACCGGACTACTTTCAGTTAAAGAGCCTGAATTTACTGAAGATGATTGACGCGCCTTGTTGGGGACATTCAGTCGATCATGTGACCATATGCTTGAATTGAACTTATCATTTTGTCTTGTTTGTACTGTGGCACTGGCCAAAATGAGTTATTAGGATGAAGTCAGATTTCAAACATACAAGAAAGATTAAGTTAATCGCGTTTACTGAAAAGAGATATATCAAGTGACTTTTTGAATTACAAGGATTGAATCTGACCTTCAGGCTCTGAAATTATGAATGGGTGTTAATCCTTCTTAGTTTTTGGCATGAGAATATTGTAATAGAATTTCTTTTGACATTTTCTATTATTATATGTCTTTGAAAGTTTTCAAAGTTTCTTTTTTACAATCTCAATTTTGATCCTACCTGCACATGCATTTCACCAATAATACTTCTGCTCTCAGTTCGCAGATTCAATTACTTTCTTAACATACTCAAAGCTCTGATGCTCAGGATAATCTTCCCTTGCTTTAACATTTGAAGTTTGGTGTTTTAGTAAAACTTTCACGACTTCGAAAATAACCTTGAAGATTAAAGTTATCCGGCTGTAGTTTGATGGCACAATTTACCGAAAACCGGAAAATCCTGCTGCCTCACTTAGAATATCTGGATTTAAAATCCCATCGTAGAATAAACTATGAAATAAGGATTTGGAAGGTCGTTAGCCTAATCATGTGTTCGTGAATGGCATTTTGTACACTCTGAGATACTTTTTTTATGACAGCAATACCTTTCTCCAAATGACAGTAGTGACCAATTTTAATAGATATTACTGCATTAAAATTACATTACACTGCCAATGGAAAATGGTAAACGTGTTTCTATTTTTTGAACTGTTAGCTGACGTGTAGCGACGTGTAGCGACTCATACTTGAAGTTTTTTAAATATTTCAAAATGTGCAAAAATATGTACATTAATAAAATTAAAAATTCTGAAATATTATACATACATGAAATGATGGAGAAAGTGTTAAGTAAAAATGAAAATAGAAGGA
>JAXIUW010164447.1:0-13001 GCA_035591015.1 Cephalothrix simula
AAATGCGAAATTCACCTTTTTGCTGCTAGGGGCGCCACATATGGTTGCAACCCTTTCAAAAAATAATCTTGCACGACATTTTTCGCTTACCTTTCCAGTGATATAGTTTTCCTGTGTTACTATAACTTCTGAATGCACTTTGGGGGGGGGGGGTCCTACTATATTTTTGCTCATCCCGCAATTTTTCCGTACAATTGTATATAATGCTTGATACATAATGTACCTCATGAAATCGCTGATATCAAAATTCTACGCTGTAGCAGCGCCTCGTCCCAACTAGCTGATAGGAAAACGTTATGTACCGTAAAATAGGGTGTTAAGGGACACTTTTTGCGCATTTTTTCCTCTAATTCCGACATCTGATTTTTTTTCAAAAATATTTTTCGTTACTTTTGTGTCCAGTTGGGTTACTTTCTTGATACTATTCCAGTTTTTGACCAACAAATAATTATAGGGCACGAATATCAAAATAGGTGACTGTCCCTTAACACCCCAGATATGGTGTATTAAGGGACACTTAGAAAATTGAGCTTTTTTAAGTAAAAACGCAGCAATACCCCTAAATCCAAGGCAATCAAGACTATAACAAGTAACGACCAGTGGATTTAACCCTAAATTCCAATTGGAAGGGCCCCATTTTTCACCATAAGTCCTTTTTTTGAAATTCGTAAAAACCTAAAAAAATTATTGCTACATGTAAAAAGTTGTAACCTAAAGACTTTAGAGTTCCTTTTGGTGGCCAAATAGTAATATTATACATAAGCTCATGTGGGTAGGTTACCTAGGGCCGGCGCCTTAGGTCCCAAAAAAATTATTATTGGAAACTCTTCAAAATATTCAAAGAAATGTGCGCCTGAGGTGGGCCCCTCGGCGCAAACGAATTATTTTGTTCATACTGAATGTTAATCTGTGACTTAGGGCCAAAATGGAAAAAAAACGACGTCAAAATATTGATTTTGACAATTTTTGTATTTTTACCCAAAGTGGCCCGTCAATTGGCGCCATGGACCCATAAGTCGGCGAAATGTTTTTGGAGATTCCCTATGATAATTATTAGAAGTAAGATAACACTTTAGAAGCGGATCCATTGAAAAAAAGTTTTTTATAGCAAGAATTAAACTGTCCCTTAATACCCCAGGCAACGACCAGTAACGGGTCAAAAATTTCTAAGTCGCAAAAAAAATTTTTTGAAAACATTTTTCAAGGCGTTGATAACGTTTATGATTGTAGAATATTCCTATAAAAAAGAAAATATGACATTTGGTCACATTATATCAATTGTCACGCATCAGTAGGTGAAGTTTTGACCACTTATGAAATTATGTCAAAAATATGAGCTTCGGAAAAGCACCCGTACCTTCATTAAGAAAATCGATATCAGCTTTCTGTAAACGGATATACAATGTCTCATATCACCTCTTGCCGAATAGGGCAAAAGAAAAAATATGAATAAATCGCATTGGCTCTACCTTAACAAAAATATAACTTTTAACGAGTAGTGTCCCTTAATACCCTGCTGTCCCTTAATACCCCATTTTACGGTACTTACATTCTTACAATTCACAGTAGATTCAAATAGGTTTTCATCAGGGCCATCATCTAAGGGAATAATATTTTGACCAAATATTATGTCACTTTCATGCCCAGAAGATCCAGAAGATAGGCTTGGTGAAGGTGATTTTCTTCTATCTTCGATCTCTTCTTTGATTTTCACGTTGTTCTGTTAAAAAGTAAAATAAGGTCACGACAAAATTCAGCTTGTTCCTATTGATATAACAATATACAATTGGATGAGGGCACGAGAAAAGTATATTTTCGCCCCCCCCCCGTCGGTTTCTCATAGTCGCGACAGGGGAACCCCCGAAACCTGAAAAATTTTTTAAAATTAAAAATAAATATCAGTAATTACCTTCAAAATGGTATACTACAAGCCATGTTTTGAAAATTGTTCATCCCCACCCCCAGGGACGCCCCCACCCCCGGGATGGGGAAAATTCTAACACTGCCAATTCTTCCGGATTTTCAATACCCTTTCCAAAAATGTATATAGGTTTAGGGGGTTCCTAATCAATTATGTCGCTAATATGAGAAACCGACGCCGAAAGTAGATTTTTCTCGTGCCCACATCTAATTTTTCCATCCAATTGTGTAACACTAGCTAGTTGAAAAATATGGGCACTTCAAACTGAGGTCCAAATCTTTGATAAGTAACTAGATATACGATACGCCCGCCCCATAGGGCAGCCAGACCAAGCATATAGATGAATATAGAAAAGGGTGATAGCCAACTCCCCTTCAGAGGAGATCAGTGCATTTAGTCACCTCTGCACTTTTTTAAAGTTCAGTAGGCACTGAAAACACTTTACTGACGGGGAGTGGTGATAGCCCGCCTATGCGGGGAAAAATAAAAAAAAACTAATTAAAGTGATATCCCCGCATATGCGGGGAAAATTTTTTGTGATAGTATGGTGATAGCCCCGCTCAATCACCCGGGTGCCCTGCCCCCCCCCCTAGCGGGGTAAAATTACTGGTGCATAACGGGGTATATTAATACAATATCCCCGACAATAACTTAATTTGGAAATATTTGAGATCATGATTTAATAATAGGTGTCCCTGCTCGAAAATTTTATGCTAAATTATAATACAGAAACTGTATGCACCATTTGCTAATCAAATAGAAATGCATATAAGCCTTGTCGTCTACCCGAACCCTATTTCCAGATGTCATGGATGTGCTATTTTGAAGTACTCCTTTGTAAAACTCCTCACGGTTCGTCTGAATGGCATGGGCAGATCGATAAAATATACCAAAGCCAATTTTTGCTGGAATCGATTGTGGATGATGTACTGATTGCAAAATGTGAAAAAAGAAAATCTGTTTCCTGGCTACTTTTCGAGATATGCGCATGCGCATGCGCAAAAAATTCAAAGTCCGTAAAATCGAAAATAACTAACGGTGCCATTCGACTAATTGGGTGCATGTTTCTATCTGTCCGCAATACATTTGTATGTCCTAATCCCAACGGTTTTCGAGTTCTGAGGTGTTAAAATCGAGAAAATTTGGGAAATTTTTTTCACATTTTCAATTGCTCATATCTCGAAAACCGCTGGGTTTAGCTCATATAAATGTATTACGGACAGATAGAAACATGCACCCAATTAGTCGAATGGCACCGTTAGTTATTTTCGATTTTACAGACTTTCAATTTTTTGCGCATGCGCATGCGCATATCTCGAAAAGTAGCCAGGAAACCGATTTTCTTTTTTCACATTTTGCAATCAGTACATCATCCACAATCGATTCCAGCAAAAATTGGCTTTGGTATATTTTATCAATCTGCCCATGCCATTCAGACGAACCGTGTCCTTGGAGCATTACCTTCTAATACTAAGGGGGTAATGCCGGCCTTTGCGGGCCAATATACTAGTAGTCCAGTATAGCCCGCAAAAAGCAATATTGGCCCGCAAATACGGGCGTCATTACCGGTACAACATTGGGCACATTTTGAGGAAAAAATAATGATAAATCCTGGTATGCACCACGCGGCATTCGGCAGTGAACTAACGTCGAATAAATGTATTTTACTTAAAATTAAATAAGGTTTCATCATCTAATATCTGACAGGGTGAACATAGCCATTTCCAGCTTATATCGAATTAGTTTTAAGCTATAGGCCTACTTACTGTTTTATTTTGAACTGAGCTACCGATACTCAAAAAAACTGGCGGAGGAGACCATGAGCTGTCACTCCCCTATAAAAGAAAAAAATGTCGTTTGTAATACATCAATTTTTACACAATTGAATAAAAATCCAAATCAATTGCATAACTACATGTATTTATCATTATAATTCCAAATTTTAAAATTCGACTGTGTCTCATTCACATCTATTGATCAATATAGTAAGTGTCCCCATTTACGAGGGGCAGATCACTCCACATAATAGCGTACGAGATTCCATGATTCGACGCGGAATCAATGGAATCACCACTGATTTTAGCCATGATTCCATGTGATTCCATTTATTCCACCGTGATTCTGATCAAAGTGTACGTGATTCATGAAAGAGTAATCTACCCCTCGCTCATTTATTTGGATATTTGTCAAGCCCATGGTCACTCCCTGACCCCGGTGAGTGGGGAAAAATCTAACCCAACCCATTCTATTAATCTAGCAAAATATGACCTAGCGTTTTCCGCGGATCGCGATGAACTTTTGATGCACATATTTGGTGCTCTTTTTTATTACAAAACATTGCATTTAGATCACACAAAAACCTCATGACATAGGTCATGACCTCATAGTCGATGGTGACGTGATTCATCTGCCATCTTTTGTATAAGATTAAGGTACGTAAGAATTTTCGTGCTTGCCATGCCATTGTGTTCATTAATACATGTAATATATGTTTGACTTACGAAGAAAATGTTGATGGGGAACGTTTGACGTATTTTTGAGGTATGCATTTTAAAAGGTGTGGTGAATAAACGTCAAAATGAACTACAGGCAAGTACCGAGTTGTGAACGAGTGCCGATCATCGGTCATTCGACGCTTCGTGTCGAACGGAAGACGACGTCATTTTTTCATACCTAGGCGAATAACCGACGATGTTTTGGTGAACTCTGTTTTTAAAGTAGAGGTGATCGGATGACGAACGGGGTCTCAGAGCGGGATCTACTAACGCATAGACCTAAAAATGTCGAACGGATGGTGAACACGGACTTGGGGGGGTGTCGATATACATTGACGGCTGCATTAGTTTATACCGTGAATTGGTGACGTCGGATTTCAAGCAAATATTATGAAATTCAGGAAGCAAAATACGGGTAACTTTTTTATCAGTTAATAGTTTAAAGTAAATCGCTATACTAATATGTACCAGGGGGAGTATTGGATACTCCCCCTGTATGTACATGAATCCGTGTAAATTTAATTAGAGGATCATTTCCTGTATAAAGCTTGATGTCTCACGTAATCGCAAATATATTTTAAAAAATGGTGTCAAGAGCAATACACGGGTCCCCGACAACTCTCAAAAGGAAGTCGATGCGCATGCGCAAAAATGGCGCTTTGCGAAAAATTCAAAAATAACCCTGCCAATTGACTATAAATTGGGTGCATGTTTCTATCTATTGGTAATACATTTATATGCTCTAAACCTAGCGGTTGAGATATGAGCGATTGAAATCGCATAATTCAGTTTAGTTTTTTGATCGCTCATATCTCGAAATACGCTGGGTTAAGGGCATATAAATGTATTACCAATAGATAGAAACATGCACCCAATTCTAAGTCGGCAGGGTTATTTTTGGATTTTCCGCTATGCGCATGCGCATGCACAATCTCGAATTCTGTTGGAAAAAAATGTTTAGCTATGGCGACCCGTGAACAAATAAATGTAGGCCTACAATTGGTATCGATATCAAAATTCTACACTGTAGCAGTGCTTCATCCAAACTGGCTGATAAGATCTAGATCTTATCAAAAATGAATTCCATCAGCGATGTCAAAATTCTATAGGATAAGGTAATGTACTTACATTATCACAATTCACAGTAGATTCAAATAGGTTTTCATCAGGGCCATCATCTAAGGAAACATCAGTTTCATGTCCAGAAGATCCAGAAGATAGTCTTGGTGAAGGTGATTTTCTTCTATCTTCGATCTCTTCTTTGATGTTCGCGTTCTGCAAAAAAAGTATAATATAATGTCATGGCTGAATTCAAATTGTTCCTATATTGATATAACAATAATACTAGCTAGTTGAAAAATATGGGCAGTTTTAGCTGAGGTCCAAATCCGTCTTTGATAATAGCCAGTGTTATTTGCGCCAAATTGAGTTGCTTATCGTGCTACCCAGACGAGAGACATGGGCGAAATGAGGAAAAATGCTAAGACCACCAGTATAATAAGTATAATAAACAATTTTCACTGGTTTTCCCGGTAAAGGCGCGTTTACACCAGGGCGGTGACTGAGTAAAGACGATCAAAGACTGCGTAGCGACTGCACAGCGTGTTGAAAAAATGACCCCAACTCGCTGAGCACATGTTACTCAGTCGTAGTCACGCGCTATGCAGCTACACGCTACGAGCCAAGTTTGAATGAATTTCGCTACTCACGGACTACATGTCGCCATGATTGAACGACAGCTGTTTTTTTCTATTCATGCTCAAAAATAAATTTCAGTCGCCGGCGACTGAATAACATTACGCTCGTTGTCGCTGGAAGTTCGCTACTTGATCGTTGCGTACGCGGGCACACGTTACTCACATGTTACTCAGTCGCGCATTTTTGTTGAAATCGTAATCTAGGTCACCTTTTCAAACATGGTGGTCGGTCGGTTACAAGTAGTGTCTCAAACGTTGGACAGTCGCTGGTCACACGCCACGTACGCGTTACCCTGTCGCAGAACTTCAGCGAGTTGCCAACTACTGTCCAACAAGCTCCTCAGTCGCTACGCAGTTGGTTGGAATAGCTTCACCGACCCCAAAAAGTTTAAGTTCAAGATTCCACGTTTCTTGCCCATGCCGAGACTACCAGGGAAAAAGAGATTATATGTTCAAAAATGCGCCGTGCGCATAAGGAAGGAATTACACAAAAGTTTTGATATTTTTGTGAGGACGAAACATTTTTTTCGACCCACCCTATTGCTCAAACAGACAGTTAAAGTGAGGGGAGGGTCCACACCTATTTCAATGTCATCAATTTAAGAATTTAGTTCGCGTTGTTACAACATCCGTAGACTAGGATATCCAAGTTACCTCTGATAGTAACCCGTCAACCCCACCCGTTATCTTCGTACTTAACTTACATTCACATCATCGTCCATAGCTGATGGCTGGGCAGTAGTAATACCTGATGCAGTCTGAAAACGAGACACAGAAATATCATATATAGGATAACCGGTCAAGTTAGGTCTTACGGTTTTACACAATTGGTGGAATAATTGAAGTGAGGTTTTGCACTTTTGGAGTTAAGGTGGAAAGTGGTCGAAATAATGGTGCTAGAAAGATGAATGAGGTATCTACGGATCGGCCGTGGAGTGAACTTGTGTCAGAGGGTATTTTCAAAATTTTTACGCCACCCGGGCGCCGCCCAGCGGCAAAAAACCATATTTTCTGTAGAGAGTACAGCCTAAACGGTTAAAGATAGCTTCAAACCGATTGCAGAAATGAAATCAGTGGATCATTTATATCTATTATGGGTAGGTTTCGATTTTCGAAATTACGCCACATGACGTCATAACGCCACCAGGGTGGCGCCATCCACCCGAAAAGTGTTAAATATGGCTTGTAATACCTTCAAACTTCGCAAATTTTAATTGCAAGACGAATATAGGATGAATTGGGACATCTGACCTATCTGCGGCTGAAGTGGCGTACCCGGCGGCGTATTTGACGCCAGAATCGCTTAAATTGGCAAATACCATCATAATCTCTGACACATTAACACTAAAGACTTGAATTATGTATCGTTGGATCGGGAGTCGGATGAACTTTTGCCGGAGGGTATTTTCAAAATGTTGACGCCACCCGGGCGCCACCCAGTGGCAAAAAACGTATTTCGCTGTTATGAGTACAGCCTAAACTGTCATCGATAGCTGGAAACCGAACGCAGAAATGAAATCAGTGGACCATTTATACCTATTATGAGTTGGTTTCGATTTTCAAAATTACGCCACATGACGTCATAACGCCACCGGGGTGGCGCCACCCATCCGAAAAGTGGTAAATATGGCTTGTAATACCTTCAAACTTCGCAAATTTTAATTGCAAGACGAATATAGAATGAATTTGGACATCTGATCTATCTGCGGCTGAAGTGGCGTAATTGACGCCGCCGGGTACGCCAGCCAGAATCGCTTAAATTGGCGAATACCATCATAATCTCTGACATAATGACACTAGAGACTTGAATTAGATATTGTTGGATCGGGAGTGACATGAACATTTGCCAGAGGGTATTTTCAAAATTTGGACGCCACCCGGGCGCCACCCAGTGGCAAAAAAGGTATTTCGCTGTTATAAGTACAGCCAAAACCGTCATCGATAGCTGAAAACCGATTGCAGAAATGAAATCAGTGGACCATTTTATACCTTTTATGGAAAGGTTTCGACTTTCAAAATTACGCCACATGACGTCATAACGCCACCGGGTGGCGCCACTCACCCGAAAAGTGGTAAATATGGTTTGTAATACCAAACTATGCAAATTTCAATTTGCAAGACGAATATAGGATGAATTGGGTCATCTGACCTATCTGTGGCTGAAGTGGCGTAATTTGACGCCAGCTAGAATCGCTTAAATTGGTAAATACCATCATAATGGCTGACATATTGACACAACTGAATTGGGTATCGTTAGATCGAGCGTGGGATGCCGGAGGGTATTTCCAAATTTTCACGCCACCCAGTGGCAAAAAACGTATTTTGCTGTTATGAGTACAGCCTAAACCGTCATCGATAGCTGAAAACCGAAATAGGTTTTTGCCACTGGGTGGCACCTGGGTGGCGTAAAAATTTGAACATACCCTCTGGCTAGCTAGCTGGCGTCAGATTAGTTGTCGTTTCTTGAGGACAGTTACGTATACATTTCAGCGAAATTTATTTATTTACCACTTTTCGGGTGGGTGGAGCACTGGAGCCATCCGGGTGGCGTTATGACGTCATGTGGCGTAGTATTGAAAATCTTTTAGGCTGTACTTATTAACAGCCACTGGGTGGCGTCAAAATTTCGAAAATACCCTCTTGCAAAAGTTAATCTCACTCCCTATCCAACGATACCTAATTCAAGTCTCTAGTGTCATTATGTCAGAGATTATGATGGTATTTGCCAATTAAGCGATTCTGGCGTCATATTACGCCGCCGGGTACGCCACTTCAGCTGCAGATAGATCAGATGTCCAAATTCAACCTATATTCGTCTTGCAATTAAAATTTGCGAAGTTTGAAGGTATTACAAGCCATATTTACCACTTTTCGGGTGGGTGGCGCCACCCGGGTGGCGTTATGACGTCATGTGGCGTAATTTTGAAAATCGAAACCAACTCATAATAGGTATAATGGCGATTGCCAACTAGTTGGACGGAAAAATCGCATGCGATCGACAATTTAGCCCCCCCCCCCGCCAGTTCCTCATATTATTAGAGACGTTGAAACCCCCTAAACCTATACATTTTTGGAAAGGGTATTGGAAATCCGGAAGAACTGGTGGCGATAGAATTTTCCCTCACCCCCGTGGGTGGGCGGTGGTGGTGCCCAGGTGGTGGGGATGAAAATTATTTCAAAATATGGCTTGTAATATACCATCCAATTGATTGGACGTATTGATTATTAAAAATAACCCCAACCCCTGGGTGGGGTGGGGATGAAAAATTTTGCAAAATATTAGCAAAAACCAATACGTCCACTCAATTGGATTTTAGATTCCCTTCAAAATAAACAAATCTGGTGAAACTACATAACAGAGAGTTGCATAGGACTTATTTGTTTGGGGTTATTCTGATCATCTATTCAATAATGGACCTATCTGAATATACCACTCACTAGGTGGTACAATCGTCTCAACAAAATCTTACAAAAGGAATTTTTTAAATAAAAAACAATCTGAGAAAATTTCGTTTTGATAAAACCAGGATTCCCGGGAATGTATATGGACCCATACGGATGGAAAACCTTCGGGTTTCATAAAAAAACTCTCGGTTGCTATGGAAAACATTCGGTTACTAAGGAGACCGTTTCTATGGAAAAATAGTTACATTCCGGGGCTACAAGGGCCACTGGGACATTGTAGTTTGGATAAACGATAGAAGATGCATAAGAGAATTACTCCTCTCGGATGATAAGTATTCTCTTATAACACATGTGTATTACACACGATAAATTCAAAACTAACCTTATTTCGCCACGGAAAATCACCATCACCATAATCGTAGGTGATTTCGTCCCCACTGTTGATATTTTTCAAAGCGAATAAACACAAGTGAGGCACGTCGTCTACGCTTATCCTCCTCATCACCGAATTGGGCTTGCCAGGGAAATGGTCATTTGCATATTTCAGCTTACAATCAACTTCTGCCGAAGGATCAATTCTACAAATAAAAAATTCAGTTATTAGATAGTAGATTATCATCTTGTGTATGGAAGATCTATGAACGCTTGCTTAGTACGTTGTAACCAGTTCGGATACGGGTACGAGAAAAGTACAATTTCGGCCCCCCGTCAGTTAATCGCTATGGGAACCCCCTCAAACTTATAAGATCTTATACATTTTTGGAAAGGGTATGAAAATCCGGAAGAATTGGCGGGGTAAAAATTCCCGCACCCCTTGGGGGTGGGGATGAAATATTTTTTTAAATATGGCTTGTAATATACCATTTTGAAGGGAATTTAAAATCCAAATGAATATTTGTTTTTGAAAATATTTTTTTTTTTTAATTATCCCGGGGGCTGCCCATGGGGGTAGGGGATAAAACTTTTTCAAAATATTTTCAAAAATAAAGACGTCAATAAATTCCCTTCAAAATAGTAATACAAGCCATATTTTCATCCCCACCCCCTGGGGCACCGTCCTACGAGGGTGGGGGTAAATTCTAACACTGCTAATTTAATTCTTCCAAAAAGTTTAGGTTTAGGGTGTTCCATATAGCGAGGATATGAGTAACTGAGAGAGGGCCAAAATTTTACCGCCCATTTTTATATTGTGCATACATGCATAGCAAGCTATACATCCCACTCGATTTATCCTGTTAAGATTTTAGAAATACTTAAATATTACTAATTTAGGCTTGAATAATTTCTAATGATGTGCTGATCCATTTCTGCATACGCTTGGACCGGTTTTCGTAATACGCATTTAAGCGTTATTGAAAATAGGATGCGCATGCACATAGTTTGGGGCCCTATGTCGTTCCGTCGGAAATTTAATGTAGATTTGATTTCGTATATAGGGGTTATTTTGTGCAAAGAGTTCATTTTGTTATGTTTCCATTTATTTTTTCCCATTTCCGGTTCCCTGATTTTCAGGAAAATTTTCAGCGAAAGTGCTTCAGAGTGTATCAAAAACCTGATGCTGAAATAGTAATCTTATGGACAAAATTAGGCAAAATAAAAAAAAACATTTATTTTTGGCGACCATTTTGGAATTGCTGTCAAAAATGGGAAAAATCTCAAAAAAATGTATGAAGACTTACTTTAAAGATCTTTAATCGTTTAACCAATGTCATATTCGTATTCAGCGGCACCAAAAAAACCCTGGGACGCATTTTTTTTTGGAAAGAAATCGAAAAAATTTCCCTAAAACATCAAAAATGGCCGCCAAAAGTGTCAAAAATCGATTTTTCGAAAAAAAAATTTCATATCTCGGTTAATTTTGTCCATAGATTACTATTTCAGCATCAGGTTTTTAAAGCACTTTCCCTGAAAATCAGGGAACCGGAAGTGGAAAAAATGAATTCTACGAACCAATTAACCCCTATATTCTGTTCTACAAAAAGTCCCACGACATAAGGTAACAAATCGAAATTCCGACTATGATCGACTATGCCATTTCGCGGGACATGTTCATGTCCCATTAAATACATTGTTAGTGTCCAACCGTTGAGTTTTCCAAGAGTTTATAATAGGTATTATATTTTATACTCTTGGTTTTCAAATGGTCCAATGTACAAGTAGTGCAATATTTCCCAGTATCCACGGAAGAGTCATATAGGCATAGTCAGAATTTCGAATTGTGCATGCAGTTCTGCGTATGGGAGGCCCAAACGACCTATTTTTTCTGTGCAGAAATCAGCAGAAAACCCATATTTTTAAACATGTTCACAGGCGTAAGTGAAATCTTGCTTAAGGTGACTTGTCAGGAGAAATTAAAGCTGTGGGGAGAGCTTTATATGACATATAAATGGCTTATGGTCATTGTGAGGCGAATTACTCTTCCTTTATTAGGTAGATTTATAGGCGTAGAATACCTTCTATTAAACTAAACATGTTCAACCCAACCGAGTCATCTAAAGAGGTGAATGAAGAGTTCTCTATAGGAGAAATATGAACAAATAACATGTAACAATTCGAACACAGTATGAATGAAATTGGTCCACTGCCCTTGGACTAGAGGATCCTATAGGCTTTGACAGTTGAAGAAGAATTTTTTTCCTATCGATCGACCCTAATTTTCTAAACAAATGTTTCGGTTAACATTAAAAAACTTGAAAAACTTTAGGCCTAAAATGGTAGAATATGATTTTTTTGCGAGGAGGTGACATTTAACTTACCCATATTCAGATCCCTTGAAATTAAAGTAATACACAAATGGGTTGTGTATAACATGATCTAGTTGGTCCTGTTTTAAAAGATGCCCTTTATACTCCAAGAGGAACTCTCCTTCATTAAAGTTTTTTGTTGCGAAAAGTCCCTGTCCTGTCCGATAGAAAAAAGAGCATATTACATCTACACAATTGGACGGAAAAATCGGATGTGGGCTGGCGGTGGTTGGTCGGGGTCATGTGAAAAATTTGCAACACATAGGCCGGGGGTAGGTGGGTACCCCGAGGGCCAAAATTTTTCGGTTTATTTGCAATTTTTTTTAATGCATTAGAGCATCTACCATGATCTTATGTCAATATTTTGTACAGGTTTAAATGGCCCAAATGTATATCAGATGCTAAAAACATTCTCAACAGGACTAGACCCCATCTATAACTACACAATTGGACGGAAAAATCGGATGCGGGCAAAAGTTATGTCCCATTTTCGGCCCCCCCCCGTCGGTTACACATATTAGCGACATGGGAACCCCCTAAACCTATACATTTTTGGAAAGGGTATTAAAAATCCGGAAGAACTGGTGGAGTGAAAATTTCCCCCCACCCCCGGGGGTGGGGGTGCCCCAGGGGGTGGGGATGAAAATTTTTCAAAATATGGCTTGTAATATACCATTTTGAAGGGAATTTAAAGCCCAATTGATTTGACATATTCATTTTTAATTTTGAAAATTTTGTA
>JAXIUW010166669.1:0-24837 GCA_035591015.1 Cephalothrix simula
CCTTTAATTTTTGGTCTAATAAATGGAAACAAGTTATTTTTCTATGGGCCTACATCAGTATCCTTTGGTCCTGATGCCCATGTCGGATGCTCATACGTCCAGGGAGTCCAAAAAGAAATAAGCCAAGGCTTCAGACTACTATATTCGCTTACCTCATGCCTCGTACCAATCACTCTCATGATAATTTTGAATATAGGAATATTATATCGCTTAAGACAAAATTCAAAAGAAAGCGAAGTATCGAAAGAGGAGCTAAAGAAGAGGAACGCTCAATCCAAAAGACTAACTATTGTCACTGTGGTCATTTCAACAACTTTTATCATGCTGACATTACCATATACAGTTGTAAGGTATGCATACCTGTTGATAGGTATTCCACTCCCAGGTACAATAGCAAATGCCGTTTTTTATATTATCTTATTTTCTTCGCTGGACTTATGGGTACTTAATTATGCAATAAATTTCTATATCCACTGCCTTGGCTCAGGAAAGAAATTCCGCCAAGATCTTAGAGATTTATTTTTTATAAAAAAAACAACACCATATCGATAGAAGGTCACGATTTATTTATGCGCTGCAAAAGATCAACGTTTGGTCTGCCTACTAAAATGCTGTCCCGATGCAGCACAATTCACTGTTGATCTTCCTAATACCCTGTTTTGTGTATGCCAGCTGTTCCGTTAACAGGTAGCCTAACATGATCAGAGGAGGGACCGCTCACGTTCATATCACCCAGCTTCAGTCGGGGTACGGTATTTCGGATAGAGTATCCTCAATTCGGACCCATTGAAACAGGGTGGTCCGTGGTCTTAATGGCCACGAAAATGGTAAAGTATAGTCAGTTTAAAAAACTTGTACTTACCATGGAGAGGTTAAATGTTTAGAATTTGCAAAATGAAAAATGATGTGTTGTTTTTAACAATGTGTGTTGGATTAAAGCAATTGTAACCCAATTTTTTGTTTTTCATAATCCAAAGTTGGTTTAGATGACGAAAAATGTATTTTGTGTAATTTTAACCCGAATCGTGGGTCATTAATTTGACAATTTTGACCTTAATTTTGGATTGTTGTAAAAAAATTCAATACAAACTTACTCAACTTTCAGATCCATTCTTCCGTGCCGATATGGCTATCAGCCTTTTGCCTTTTGCGATTTACACGTTGTGAACTTAACCCAAAATCCAAAAACTCAATAACCCAAGGTCCAAAAGAAATATATATCCAATATATATCCAAAGTTTGGGTATTTAAACAACCCAAAAGGCTTATTTTAACCCAATATAGTAGGCCTAGTTATTTATCATTTACGTCCATATCATTTACCATTATGGTTCAAAAATAACCAAGTGGT
Source organism: Cephalothrix simula (assembly GCA_035591015.1). Classification (NCBI taxonomy): domain Eukaryota; kingdom Metazoa; phylum Nemertea; class Palaeonemertea; order Archinemertea; family Cephalotrichidae; genus Cephalothrix; species Cephalothrix simula. The sequence goes on from JAXIUW010166669.1 coordinate 1,352, forward strand.
GTAGAAAAGCTGACCCAGCACATGTGTTGAATTTAACTATTTAGTCGTGGTCCCTATGCTGAGAATGGACTTGGGTTAAATTTAAAACCAAATTTGGGCATGGGGAATTGTAGCCTACCCAGTCCTGGAGAGCCAGGGAGGCGTCCTGTGGAAATAACCCCGTCCACATGCAAGTCACGTCCTTGCGTCCTCTTTTAAACATTATACATTGTGACAGAACTATAGAAAGGTCAGGTATGGCTCAATTGAAGCAAAACTCCAGGCGAATTACATGTATGATTAATATGGGTTTTGTTGCCTTATCTTGAACGGACTTCTCAGATTCGAGCTTATTTGTGAAATATGCCAAAAAATTCACTCCAATATGGCAGTACCGTAGTGAACTAACGGATTTGTGTCTATCAATACAAACCCGTAGCAAAGTTCGCCAGTTCGGCTCCATTTTGAATCTGTTCAATGAACTCTGATCAACTCTTTCTTTTATAGATCGGTGGATGACCTACCCGACATAGACAACGCGCTATACATTCTTGTAATTATGTGCTTTTACGAGGAATAAAATTCAATAAAATCTAACTTTTTGATATATATTATGATAAATAAATAAATGGAAATATAATTATATATTTATTTTGCAAAATATAATTGGCATTTTAAAATATTTGTTGATCACGACGAAATGCGTATATTATTAGAAAATTAATCAAAATTTTGGATCGAACATAACGTCTCCCTAACTTGAACTTATTCTGGAATCTATGGGTGCAGAATATGGATAATTCAAAGCAGTTATTTTTTTAATAAATTGGCCAAACTTATCGTTATACAAAAAAAGAAAATATTTAAAAACAGCACATATTTTTTCCAGCTTAAGATATTCAAAGTGTCAATGTGAAAATAATTATTAAATAAATATTACTTCGCCTCAGTCTCCGATCTTCAATTTATATTAATCACCTTTTAGAATTTAGGCTGTTCTAGAGTCACCATCGCTAGCGAATGGCGAAGCGATTAAATTTTCGCTGTTAAAATCATCGCACCGCTAGAGCGACAGCGAAATTTATAAAACTAAAGGTGCCTGTAGACTTAACGAGTGTTCATGCGACGGCGAAAAATTTCGCTCACATAATACTTGAGTTTAGCAATATTATATCAGCGATAGCTATTTTCCCGTCGCTGGCCATCGCAGCGATGGAATTGCTGAGCTTTAAAAGAAAGAGTTGATCAGAATTCATTAAACAGATTCAAAATGGAGTCGAACTGGCGAAGTTTGCTACGGGTTTGTATTGCAAGATACAAACCCGTTAGTTCACTACGGTAATAAGAAATAAGCCTGCACTGGACCCCCTGGAGTGGTGGAAAATCTGAAAAGTGCACTACCAAGTACATTGTTTTGTTTACCTATTAACTGTTATTCTGATTTTACGTTTTTTTGAATGTGGTGCGTGCATTGGCTTTTTAATTGGTGTAATTCGTGATTAGGTCATCTCTGATTATCATGAAATTTATGATCATGATAAATAAATGATACTTCTAAAATCAGCTCCCATTTTGCTAACATGTCCTGGGAGTAATTAGTTCAACTAGCTTTTCTCGAAAATGTTTATCCTTCAAGTGGCGAAGGTAGATAACACAGATGTTACAGATGTTTTATCAGATACTACAAATACTAAATTGTAAAATTTTCTTCCGGAGTGAAACATTATTGAAAAAGTCCCGGCTTAGATAGTTCTATATCATGAGTTCTGATAAAACTAAATGTCCCTTATCAAGACGTAGCAGGTTTAATTAAGCTTTTTTTATCAGCATGTTTCTAACATAAGCATAGAGAAAGTTAATATCTGGTTTGTTTTCCGGAAAGCGGTTATAAAACTACGGATTATCAATAGGGAAAATTGGTTCGTGGCCGAGTAAATTAACCATGAGAACTATCATTCAGAACATGATTGATATCCATATACCGATCAACGTTATGGTTTAGCACATCATATTGGAGTCTTTTCTTTATATTTCAAAGCTGCTTACCTTCACAATTATGAGCTAACTCAACACCAAGAGTATAGAGTAGATTAAAAATGAAAATGTTGCCCGCAGCAGTTGGCCATCAAAATTGATGCAAATAAAGATTTCGAAAGAAAACGCTCATATAAAAGACAGAGCATATTCCGGTGATATATCATTTTCGTAAATAAATTCTTTATGAATTTAGTGGTAATAGCGAACATAGCATGATTGTCAATATGTCTCTGCGGTCGGCCAATAATCATAAGATTACTCAAACAAATTGTTAAAAATCATAACACACAAATGCACATGTTGGAAAACAGAAAACAAACATATCAAATTTTACAAATACTATAACTACTACGTTATCATTTTATTACATCTCTGCATTTTGCAAATATTCTTACTCATTACTCTTAGATTACTTATAATTAGTAAAAACAGAATATTAATAATACATCTGAATACATTAATAGCTGTATGACGTCTCAACACTTCATATGTTTAAAAACACGATTATTAATAATACATCAGAATACATTAATAGCCAATTTTAAAAATGATTAGGGTGTACTACCACAATCGATAAACAAAAAGCTCATATTTTATAAATATCAATGTCTAAAATTTTAGAAATTTTGTAACAATATTTGCTATTCATAGCACAAAATCGTAATCAAACCTAATTGAATTTAGTAATCACTGTGCTCTACTTTCTTCATTTTAGGAATTAGCTAGACATGTTTCTATTATTGTCTCATGAAGATTACAGATTTATTGAATTAGTATCTCTATTAATTCAATTCTGTCCAATTTATTGACTTCCTTGTTGAATGTTGAACTTTCAACGTCAAGTTAGCTTTTGGTATTCTCACTCGTTAGCATCACCATGAATCATTGCTTGAAGCAGTTAGCAGTGAATTTTCATTCACTGTCATGAAGAAGAAAGAATCCCCAGAGAGAGATACGAACCTTGGAAATTAACGAAATTGTGATTTCTTCCTTTTTTAATCGGTCGAGTCACCTACACAGCAAATAACTATTTAAGATATTTGATTGCTGTACGGCCTTCGTCTCTAACTCGAGACATACTGCGGTACAAGACCTTTAGGCGTTAGCTTTATCTCCGAAGGAGGAACCGACGTACACCACCGGCACATATATCCTACAGGCCATTAATGTCCCAGTTAGAGGACACTTTGGGCCAGAATCGTGTGTCAGTGGTGAGCCTCGAACCTCGCCTCCAACCCACTACCTTCCGATTGTGTGCCAAGTCTCTTGCCAACTGAGCTATTCTTCAAGATATTTGAAGATAAATTTGATGCAACAAATTTTTCGACTAAGTTTAGGATTGCATTCTTCCATAGATTCTTCTTTTTTTGCAACATGCTTAAAAAAAGGTTGTCCAAGTCAGTTCGCATTACAAGGGACAAAGTCCCTATCCATCGTGATTACGATGCAGTTAAACTATTACCATACATAAATCCTGTCCTTAAGTCTCGTTCATCCAGAAGATGAATAGCTGCTTAAGCAATATTTGACAAAAGCAATATTCTAGCTTGACAATATGGCTGGCTTTATAAAACAAATTTTAGATTTCCCCAGGAACTAATGAAGCATATTTACACATTGCTATACCACTCTAGCTGTAGTAAAATAAAGCTCTTTTCACAATACTCATTTTATAAAATATCAAGATCTTAATGATCATCTTGCCTGGTTCCATAGCCCTTTTTTGGATAACGAGATGAAGAAAAGGGCAAGGTAGAGGAGGTAGCCAGTCTATGAAACTTTCCGGTTACATTGAAGGATAGTCAAATGACAGGAGGACCTCCTAGTTTGTTTGACAGGAACATTATGAGTAAAGGTGTCAACAGAACGGATAATGGTGTCAGGGATTAATCCGGTCATTTAACTATCCTTCAATGTAACCGGAAAGGTCCATAGACTGGCTACCTCGGCTACTTAGCCCCTTTCTTCTTATCGTTATCCAGAAAAGGGCTAGAGAACCAGGCTATGATCACCGAACACGTACAAAAAGAAATGCAAACAGGTATCTTCATAATGAGTAATTGCCTTCTGGTAATTACAGCAATTTGTTGCAGAACAACATCATGGGCATTTAGACTTAAAGATGAATAAATGCATATACATTTATATTTTTCCGCCCGTGGCGATTGAATGGATTTGTCAGATATTGCTGATAAATAAAATATTTTCAAATTTTAAACAAAGAAACCACTTTTAACATTGGAAAGCCGACCGCAGAGACATCTTGATTCCTACATTGTCCAATAGATGCTGAACGTGGTGACGTGAAGTGGGATATTAAATTTACTTAGAAAAGGGCTTTGGTCTTTAAGGCATATAAGATCTAAATTCTGTCAGAGAAATACGATTCTAATCCAATATCATTAGAACTTAGGGCATCCCTATTTCAGGAAGATCATTGAATGAAAAAAATTTGTCTATTAACTGATGATACTAAAGATTTAATGATATTGATTCTTTCTTCTCTCGATCGCTAATGGGGTGATTAGTACAAATGATAGCTTTGAAGTGCCCTTATGGCAGTTTTAAGTAAAATCGCTATCATATTACGCGTTTATTTTGAGATTTCTTAACAGATTTTACACCTATTTCCAATGAAACTATTAAGTGTTTATATTTTTCTACCGAATACAAAAGAAAATGGGTGAAAAAGATAAATCTTGAAGGTAGCAGAGACTATATTGTTCCATCTAAAAGAGTGTAAAGTCTGTTCTAGAGTTGTTCCATCTAAAAGAGTGTAAAGTCTGTTCTAGAGTCACCATCGCTTGCTAATATTTTCGCCGGCGACGGTGACTCTAGAACAGCCTTAATATTGATACATTTGTTATGCTAGCTTCCATGAACGCTTCTATATCAGACGTCCTTGTTGCATGAAAGACTCGGTCAGGTGGTGAGTTGTAGCAATATGTAGTCTCATCCAGTGTGACAAGGATCGCCCATAAGAAACAACGATGTACTGCACTACTGGTACTAAATTAGTCATGTGAAAGATAGGGATACTTATTCCAAACACGTATTAGTTAAATAATTAACTAAACCATTTACCTAAAGTAACATTTAATTAAATAATTTAGTAACAGTGCATTGCAGAATTAGATAAATCAGTTCACTGATCTGGAGATTCATGGTTACTAGTTTATAATTAATTTGCTCCGGTGGTTAACACGTTTTGTTAATTTTTTAATTCATAGTGACTAAATATTACTAATGGCATGGCATTACTAAAGCTTCCATAACTTTTGATCCAAAAGGCTGTGTACTACAAGCAGTAGTTATGCCCGACTCGTGGTTACAGTTTGAAAAACCGAGTAAAAACAAGAGCGTTGGGGAAGATGCACTCAACATTCAAAAGATCATTTAATAAGTACAAGCAACACCTATGTCTACACGTCCAACATCAATGCTGGTCAATGAATAAGGCTTTTACCCAATTTGCAAATTCTAATAGGTTTTTAATTTCATCACAAAGTAAGATTCCAATCTTCAGGATTCGGCCATCAAAAACACAAAAAGGAGCATCGAAGAATTTTGCGTGTGGATGTTTAAATATCCAAGTTCCTAGACTGTCAGTGACCAACTAAAATCATGAATCATAACATCTTATTTTATTAGATCTTGATTTTCAGCTTACAATACATCATTCTTCATATTGATCATCACCTTTAATATCAAATAACATTAAGCCCACCACTATAAGATGAAAACTGTCCTAAAAATGTTCTAAAATGCAGGAGCTGCAATATTTAGATCGGTTTTAGCGTGAGAAAATCTGATTTTCACAGCTGTTGAACACCTGTTAAACCAATTAAAAACGATCTAATATTATTTCCTTCAGTCTAATAGAACACTTTTAATTGGAATTTTATGGCCTGAATGAGCCTGAACTTAATTTAAAACGATCTAATAAGACTGCCTCCTCTAGGTTAGATCACTAAAATGTTCTAAAAGTGGACTCCTAAATTTTAGATCAGAAATGGACATTTTTAGGACGGTTTTCATCTCATAATTGCTACACATCTTGTTCTTGAAGAAAACTGTACAAATTAGCACAAATTTGTTTAAGGAATTATCATCTGATATAATGATCTCGTTCACGATTAAAGATTAACCAAATTCGTTTCCGTTTCCTTTTGTAAGCTCAGTAACTAGATTTTTGTTTGCGACATTACCAAGAAACATTAGGATTGATTTATAGTACGGTTATGTAATTCTTTAATTTTTCCAAAATGTTGTCACCTAAATTTCAGAATATTTTTGTAAGATTTGATGAGAAAATTAATTATATGAGAAACACTGTTTAAAAGAAAATGAAATACAATTTATTACATCAACTCACTGAAGCATTAGTTTATATATATATACAAACACATTTTAAGACTAGAAATAGCAATATTTCTTGTCTCTCGTGAAAGCATAAAACAAAATTGCAATATTGAAATAAGTATTCAACAACTCCTCCATGTTTTACGCCTCTAAGTCTAAAAAAATCTATAGAGGGGCATGCCGGAGGCAGACTATAAACCTCTGCCACAGAGACAACTAAAGAAATAACTCCGACAATTCAGTACAAATTTTCAAACTGAATTGTCTCGTTCTATTTGGACCTTCATCATACAACGCACAAGTTGGACTCAACAGCCCCCATATGGTAAGCTTCTCATGGTCTATCAATTCGCCGTCATCGTTATGGCCCAGCATTAGCTGTCTTCATGTCACATTTTCCCCATCTTTTTATGCATTTTTATCATTTTACAGATAACTGTAATCAGCTCTGATAAAGAGAAAACTATATATACTGTATACAACATATCAAAAGGATGGCGCAGACTTACTTACAGAATCAAGGACGCTTATCAGGAAAGAAAAATTCAGCCTGAAGGGAAATATAAGAAATAAATAAACAATGTAAGAATATGGATACAATCCAAACAACGACACTTAAACACCCCATTTATCTTTTTTATGGCATTCATTAGAGGCTGTAAAAATTCCACCAGAAAAATGACCGGTCAATGGCATAAATAATACAAAAAAATTACAATGCAAGACATAACACTGAAACGTGGAGTTTATGTTAGGTGCATTCCCAGCAAAACTGCTAACGTCGCAAAGTTCCTCGTTTAGTATTGGAGCAATAGAACTTAAATATGAAGACGGTATACACAAATTAATGGAAAAATTGGATGTGGAAACGTAAAACGGTCAAATTTCGGTCCCCGTCGAGATCTTCTAGAAGAGGCATCTGTCAAGAATAAGATGGCCGAGTGGTTAAAGCGCTGAACTATACGCTACATCATAAAATCATTCGTCATGGCTAGCTGGCTGGGTGGCTCGTTTAGCGTTAAAAAAGTGGAGTGGAGCACTATGAGATCAAAACCGTCCTATTTTTGTCCGTTTCTGTTCTAAAACGCGGTTTTAGCGTGAGAAAGTCTGATTTTTACAAAAACAGCTGTTGAACATCTGTTAAACCAATTAAAAACGATCTAACGTTACTTCCTCTACTCTAATAGAAAACTTTTAATTGGAATTTTATTGTCTCAACGAGCCTGAACTTAACTAAAATAAAACTGCTTCCTCTAGGTTAGATAGCAAAAATGTTCTAAAAGAGGACTCCTAAGTTTTAGATCAGAAACGGACACAATTAGGACGGTTTGGATCTCATATGCTAGGAACTGCAAAAACACCCAAAGAGCTAATTCAGTGCACTTTATACGGGCTTGCAATGGTCCCTTTCCCTCTGGGATAAAAACCTAGACTCTAGAGCTCGGTATATAGAAAATAGCGAAGTCGATGACATTCACATTTCACGAAGCCCTTAACCCTATACATTTTTGGAAAGGAAATGAAAAGTTACACACAATGGTTGGGTTTTAAAATTTTTAGCCCCCCTGATGCGAAGTAGTGGCGCAAAATGTGCAAAAAATTCTGAAATAGACTAAGTCCCATTTTTTAGTGGTCAGATGTTACGGGAACACCCCGAAACGTTCAGGTTAGATCAAAACTACCTACAAAAGTTGCTTGGCATATCAAGAACACTAATTGATGCAAATTTGTGTTATACTTCCATCAATTTTTTTCCAGTGTCCCTTTTCAAATAAACTGCACCAATAATTTTAAAAACCTATACTACATCCCATATTCTAGTTGGAAACCTAGCACGAAATAGAAAAAGGCTACTATTCTAGAATACTTATTGGATGTTTCTAAAGTGTATCCACAAATTAACTTATTGCAGATACGGCAAATGGTTTGGCGTTTAGTACACTTCGAAGGGTTTTTCAAGATGCTTAGGAGAATTCAAGATTGCTTTTGATTGAACCAATTTTTTGAAAATCACGAAGACCAGAAATGGATATATTTAAAAAAAATCAATGTTTTTGACGACTCCCGAAATGAATAAACACAAAAAACATCACAGTATATGAGATGAAAACCGTCCTAAAAATGTCCATTTCTGATCTAAAATTTAGGAGTCCTCTTTTATAACATTTTTGCGATCTAACCTAGAGGAAGCAGTTTTATTAGATCGTTTTTAATAAGTTCAGGCTCATTCAGGCCATAAAATTCCAATTAAAAGTGTTCTATTAGACTGGAGTAAGTTCTTACGCTAAAAACGATCTAAATTGGAGCTCCTGCATTTTAGAACAGAAAGGGACATTTTTAGGACGGGTTCCATCTCAAAGTGACAATTGAATGAGATCAAATGAACTGTTATTAATGCGACTCATCAATTATTTTAGAAAAAATAACTTTATCATAATTAAATAATTCGAAATTGTTCCAAAAATTTACAAGAATGCACCGTTTCCATTCCATCTTGATCATCACCAATACAACAAATGTTCATTGTCTTGATTGCCTTGGTGTTTGTGTGCTTGTACTGGATGTTTCTGAGTGATAATCAAGATGGAACAGACAGGGTGCATTCCTGCACAGTTTTCGTACCGTTACTCAATCTTATTTTCTTCACCCTATTGTGTGGATTGAGCTATAATAAGTCCATCAACACAATGGAGTGGATTGCCATAGATTAAAGAAAAACAAGTAATACAAACTTTTTTACGATAAAATGAACTAAGGAAGAGTACTATGTTACCAAAAATACAATCACAGCCTCCCTTCATCCTGTCCTCCTTCTATCTAGAATATAAGATTGAATTTACGATGGAAATGCTACATTTTACGATAAATGAATTAAGGAAGAGTACTATGTTACCAAAAATACAATCACACCCTCCCTCATCCCTTCCTCCTATCAGAGTTTTAGAGTGTTCCTTTTAATAATGAATTACCTTTCCATTATACTCTTTCAACCTCTTCTGAAATGAAGACCCTTCTCGGTAATTTCTTCAGCTAAGAATTTATAAAGCTTTAAAAGATTCTAATAGTGTCCAAGAGCTAATTTGGTGTCCAGTGTATTGTCGTATACATCAATTCTTTTCGCCTGACAGTACACCAAATTTATTTTCTCTCGTAAAATGTCTGATAACAATGTTCTTGACATAGAATGGTATTAATAATTTTTCTTTGCACTCTTTTTTGAATAATTGATATGGCTTTTCCTAGAGGATGGGAATGTATGATATTACAAATTTCAGATTTCATCACCATTATTTTTTCATGGATAAAAACAAACACTTTATCGATGAAATTAACCAGTTACACCTAAAACAGTTTGATATATCAAATCTTCAAATAAAAAAATCGTGCTGCAGTTGATTTTAAAAGTTAATGCAATTTTCATTGCATTAAAATAGTTTAGAATTCCATATGGACGAATAAAAATGTCCTTTATTGCAATAAAAAGTTATCAGTTCAGAAAAGGGGTATGTTACAATTTTACACTTTCTAACCTTTACATTTACTATACCCTCAAGATAACTGCATAATTTTCCTGGTACTGAATTGAAGTCAACAGGAACAAATTGGAAAGGGGAAGAGTTCTGCTCAAATAACTGCCTAGCCCCTTACCAAATAACTGCCGAGCCCTTACCAAAACATATAACCGTTAACTACTTCTTTAAGCTTCATCTCTTTAAATTTCACTTTTAATGATTTCCTTGAATTACTAGAAAACTAAACCGACTAAGACAAATCGATGGACTGTAGTACATTCAGATGAAACTAGAAGGATGCTAAAGGATGCTTCAAGGTATTAGTCTATCAATGGTCAACCCACTGTCTACAAACCGCCAAAAGGGACAATACGGAGTACTAATCAATGATCAGACAGAAGGTCGGTGAAAATGTATCGGTACTTAAACTTATTAGGTATTACGCAACGTATCAATATAGAGAATCGCCAATTGAACATCTTCCTTAAATGCAAAGGAAGTAATAGCGTCAACAATAATAATGTACAGTTGTTACAGTGAGGCGACTGGGAATGATTATGGAGGGAAATTTAATAACTACATTTACTAATCTTTATTAGAAGACGGTGGGTTCTGAAGGCTAGAATAAGGCTTTGGTACTAGAAAAAGATTACCATCAATTCATTCAGTTCACAAATCTGATACACTTCCAGTTACAAATCACAGAATAAAAAATTCGCTTCGATATAACCTTACCCGTTAGTCAACCGATCAAGGAATTAAAAATACGAGTCCTTGGAAATTTTGAATCAAGAACAAAAGAAGCAATTGATAATCAATTACATGCGCTTTCTATACTTCCTTCACGTTTTTAATGAGAAGGACCAACCCAGCTTTTGTAGCTCGCTGTCCAGAGTGCAAAGAACACGAGGCAACGTACCTTACCTTATATTACCTCCAGCCAATATTTGAATGAAAAAATAATAATGGAAGGAATAAATTTTGACAGATAAAACAATGATTATACAGAATGATAAGCAAAAAATGATGAGCAAAAATGATTTGCTGACAATTTATGGCTAAATTTCATAACCCATGGCGAACCCCAAAATGGACACAATAAACCAACAGTTCATAAATTGAGTTCGATCAATTTCTAGCTCTTATTTTTATTGTTATCCATCAATAAATGTCATCAGAAGTAATATTCGACTGCAGAAAGAATGATTTATTTATCTTTAATCTCAAAGCTTAAACATAAAATTGATATTTCGTAAATAAAGTTGTCTCCCAAGCTCAATTTAGTAATCCTTGGTATTAGACATAAACTTGGAATCTGTTAATTCAGTTGAAAATTACCCTCACTTAATGCAGAAGTAACAGCCCAATACATCAATGGACAATTTCCTATCTGGAACATAAATTTTCTGAGACGAATTACGTTCAGCACTATTTCACACAAGGGATTGGTATCAAGTGGCCGAAGAGAACATAGTTTAACCAGGTTTGACATATTTTTACGACTGCAATCAAATGTCAGAGTCATTTCTTGCTCCCACAATATAAGCAGTTTTTTACCCTGACACCAATATGAATTGGTCAAATATGAACAACAGATTCTGATAAATGAAAGAATAGTGCATTGTAATCGAATTAGGTAAACAAGACGTTTGTGACCGAAATGGTATGTCATCTGCATTGGAAAAACAGGAAACACAGATAGCATTCGGACGCCAAAATCTCTCATTCTCTCATCAATTACCGCGATATCATTCTTATTACTCTAATAATTATACTCCTCCTCCGAATTCTAGACCTTGTGCTACGAAGCTTACGGAATACGAGTTTAACTGCCGATCGTTGTCCTCAGCCGCATGCCCATTCATGGGAACGTCATACAGACCAGCATCAAAATGATGTCTAAGTACTCTCAGGGAATTACCTTCACACCGGATATACTCTATCATTTTACAACAAAATATGGTTTATAACCATAAAATCCTCAATCCAGTTGCCGAAGGTGAAGTAAAACTAATCTTTTATGGTTGAGCACGACCAATGACATACATCAGTCAAATTTAGTTCCAAAACCTGCTTCGATTTCATTTAATTTGATCCATACATCAGGCTAAACTGTTGGGTAGCAAATTTCGATGAACTCGCTAGAAGTTACTATCGGATCAATTTTGTTTTTACGGGTTCATTTCCATGTGATTCAATTTTCAGTTGATCTTCTGAATTTTCATTTCCTAACTGTTCTTTGAAAAATTTGATTTTTGGTGTTCAATGCCACAGATTTAGATCTTGAGTGACGTTCTTGTTTTTTCTGATTCTCTTAGGTTGACAAACAAATGTCTAGAAGATATCTAAATGGCAGATGAATGATTAATAGCAGAATAATTATGTTTTTAATCTCGTATTATGAGGAACAGTTTTGTTTGTCCTCTTAGAAAAAAACCTTTGATTAGACTCAATCGCAAATGCGCCGAAGAAACCATCTCAAATTGTCCTCAACACGATTAAATCTCGTCCACAAAAAATAGTGGTTGAGATTGTAACGTTGTAGACCGCTACTTTTTATGAGAATGTGCATACTGATTACCAGAAACTACTTCTGTGCAATTTGAAAGTGTATACCTGATGTGATGCCAATCGGTGCAGCTACCAAGAATCATCTCAAAATATTTTCTGAAATACTTTTATCTGCCTCAAATCGGTCCCTGAATGAATGTATTTTTTGTAACATAGTAGATCGTTTTGATCCTGCCTTTAAATTTAAGAATTTCAAAAAAAATTTTCTTTGATGCCAATCGGTGCAGCTACCAAGAATCATCTCAAAATATTTTCTGAAATACTTTTATCTGCCTCAAATCGGTCCCTGAATGAACGTATTTTTTGTAACATCGTAGATCGTTTTGATCCAGCCTTTAAATTTAAGAATTTAAAAAAATAATTTTCTTTCATGGTTACATGTAGAACGATTTCTGCCGAAAACTTGTAAAAGATGGTGTAACGTCGTAATTGATTTTGGCCGTTATACATTGGCCGTTAGAGGAAGAGGGGAAAAGACTGAATATAATTCTTCTATCCAATTGTAGCCTACATTGCAGTAAACATTACTGCAGCAAATATTTTAACATCAAGAAAGTAGTTCCAAACTTCCTTAAGTCTAAAGTTAACCTCTGCGTCATTGATTAAATGTCGTGTTTGACATGGCAATAGTTAAAATGCCCCATAACCCAAACACAAAAATTTCCATCTGAAAAAACATCTGGTATTGCTTTATCGACTACTGTCGATCGACTCGTAGCAACTTTTGCTACATATAACCAAGAAATCTCTCCAAATATAAAATTAGGGGTAGGTAGAAAAGGAAAGCTCTACGATTCTTTAATATTTATTTCACAAACACACAGTTGGGAGCCGAGGTTTATCCAAATGAAGGTGTCGTAGTTCCTGGTCTACGTCCTTCGCTCTGATACCCAGCATCAACTGCGATCTCTACGAGGTAAGGCTTCCGTTAAGAATTTTAAAGTGAAGTAATGAAGGAACTCAAAACCCATCATCATGACAACAGAATTGGCCATGGCGAATTATTCATTCCACCTTTTATTGTTTTGAATTCCTCCTTAATCCTTCCTTGTTGTCATTTTGCAAGTTTAAAATTGCTCCTTTTCTCCTAAAACCTCACTTCCCGCCCGATGAATTTTTTTAGGTAAACGTGACGTAAATAATGACGTCATAAGTTAAATCTATCATCGTATGAGTGGAAAAATGCTCAAAATATATCTCTAAACAATAATCTCTAAACTTTCTTCATGCAATAATTAAGAATGAATTCATACTAATATCACAGATTCATTTCTGTTCATCAAAATCATTCATTTCCATTTTTTTCAAAGAGAAATCATACGCCAACTTTGTCACATTAATGGGCAGGAAGTGAGGTTTTAGGTGGTTTCCACACCTTTTAGTCACTGTTTTAGTCACTGTCTGATGACCTTCCATTTTTTCAACACATTTGTGTATTCAACACGATAATTGCAATCTGTCCTTCACGTACCACTTACCAGTCCAATCCCTTAATTTTGATCGTCTTATAAAAATATGATTGTTAATCGTCACCAAGCTTATGTACAAATTCGTATGGATTCAAAATAAAGATATGGTCCTCCGGAAGCTTAAGTTCTGGCAATCAGGTCAACCAGTTTTGAAAAATTGTATTATTAACGATTGTCGGCTGACAGAAAATAACATTATCTCAAAATTTGGTTGCAGAAAACTATTCAACACTACTCATACGTTTACACTTTCATCAAACAAGATTTTCGACTAATAATTCTGTTGACCATGCATACTTTGATTCAAAATGGCTACATTAATAAAACGACAAAATAATCAACATCACTGTTTCCAGAGTGAAAGGCCGCACATTTTAATGGAAATTGGGAAATGTAAATCATCTGCGGTAACCCAACAAAGAATCATGACAGACTGAGACAGCACTATGCGCTTATTAAAATAATGAAAGAGAATCTCTATTCTGCTGTTTGCCAACAATACCAACACCACAGGGTAACAGTCTGTACGCGAGAAGTCGGGAAGATTCGTCAATCAATACTTGAATGGAACGATTTTGGGGGCTTTCTATATACCTTCTCATACTTGGTAAGTATTTACAATCAACTTTATCTTTATGCATTGCAATATTCTTTTTTATCATGATACTTATAAAATGTTCAAATAATGATGTTGTTCCAGTATTATCAGATATAATTTTAATGCACAAATGATCACAACTGTACAATTCCATGTCACAAATTGTCACAAGAACATGGCGCCGGTCTGATCCGAAAGATTTTGATCGATTTTGTTTTCATCGAATAAAGGAAGCTCTTCCCGTGCAGACTTTTCGCGTAGATACAAAGCGTTACCCTGTGAGCATGGCACATTTTCTTCGTTTCTTAGAGAATATCTAGTACTAATATTACCGCATTATAAATAAAATATGACAATGACTTTTTTATCCTCAATTTTTTCATCCAATAATGAAGTCTGGTACGATGTAAGAAAAATGCGGCAAAGAATATTAGAAGATTCATCATCCCGAGATAGAGATTAAACCGTATAAAAGGGTCAGAGAGTATGTTTATAAACTTCAAAGGGTGAAAAATAGAAATTGCTTGATTTGGATTTTTACGTTTTTTTGTAAGGGGATTAATCAAAACCTTTGCTTTATATAACATACACAAAGGACACAGTTTGACTTAGACCCTGTCTAGACTATTATCATTTAATGATAGTTAGCCTTTCTTATACAAGTACTCCGATTAAGTTAACTAGAGGAAAGATCATAATGCAGAGAAGCTTTGATTAGGTTTAATGATAGTTAAGTTAAAACATATTCTGATTAAATGAACAATAATTAAGTATAGTCTCTAATAATGTAGAAGGCACATTGTGGTTTAACCACCATTAAGTCGAAAAAACTAATTATTTTTATACGCCGAAACGTTAATGTTCGGCACAATTTTTAACTTAATTTATTGCCTCTAGTTAACTTTACTTATGTACGTTCTACACGACCATTGCTAATCATACTATCTAGTTAAATGTGTGATTATGTTTTGATAATTAAAAGATCATAATGTAGACAGGGTCTTAATACATGTAGTTTGAACATTAGTTGGAATGTGTAGAGTAATTCATGTCATAAATCTTAGAAATGTCTAGTAACTCTTGAGAAAAAACAAAAATGTTAGTCTTGCGGTATATAAATTCGCATTTTCTAACAATTTTAGCTTCGTGACTTTTTTCATCGCAGTGTTTATTATGTTGAGAGCGAGTGGCTCTTAATCTACTTACTAATAAATGTGTTTGTGATACTCAAATAAAAGTAAACATTGAGTCGTGCGTTAACTGTTGAACTGAATTAATATTCTGAACTGAATAAATATTCTTCATTTCAATAAGAAGTAAAAACAAGTGGAAAAGGGGTATAATTTTGGCCATGTAACTATTTTGCGTTGATGATTCATAATTCAGGCGATTTAATTCGCTGGTTTTCATTTCTACTATTACATCACCGATCGATAAAAGCATTTGTACCATTATTATGTATTTTAATATCCTTTTACAAAGGTTTGTTTTTCAAGTATGCCATGTTTCTAAAAGGAAACCAAAATCTTACAATTCAGCATCCAACGAAAGATTGACATCCTCTTTATACGATATAATGAGCTTATCCATCATATATTGAATTATTGGACTCCACTCCTCAAACTATCAAGAAAATTTGTTGTCTGTTGACAATATTTATTTGAATATACCATTAAGAGAAAAGCGTAAATTAATATGTGAATAGTGGGAAATTTACTTAAGCTAGCAAACTTTCTTTGATTTTAATCGACCTTTATTTATCCACAATTCACTGCTTATTGAAAATCCCTGAAGATGGACCGTTTCCTTAATTTGAAGTTCTGCTAGGCCAATTGGTCATCTTTGGGTAGGAGCCACAGACTTTTCAGATGAACCTTGTAGCTTTGGCCTTTTGAAAGGTAAGTGCTGATTAATTACGTTTTCAAACAAGCGTTTTGCTCCAGATGACCTTTTTAAGAATCAATATCTTATTAACGCCGGTATGGACAAGGATTGTAACCTGGAACTTTAAAACTAACCTTTAAACAGAGAATGATTCATATTTTGTTGATGTAAAGCTACATGCAACGCAAATGAAAATCTCACATAAATATGACAGGTCATTTGGTTGTTATTCATTTCCTTCCACTTCATGCACTGCACAGAAGTGGTCTAAAGTAGAACATTGTAACTACTTTTTTTATATTCAATTTTTTTTCTATTTTCTCTACTTTTGTCATTGCTTTTCCTCATTTACATGTCAGCAGTTATAGTGATTTTATTTAACGACATCAACTTTTTGTAAATAACAAATTAAGAAATTTTCCTCTCGCTTTAACTTCGATTTCCACTCTGCTTTTCTTATCTTTCCTAGTAATTTATTCGCTTTTAAGCTTTTTTACAGAAGATTTAATAGAGCTTTAAATGGCCATGTATTATATTGGTGATGAAATCGATTTGGGACGCTCAATTGACGATATAAATCACTCTCGTTTATCTAATAGTTGGACTCATTAAATTGATCTCGGGAGGGAAGCGTTTCCAATCAAACTGAACCCGGTTTTCGAAAAAACAATCAATTCGAGTCCCGGATGTAAAATTTCATTCATCCAATCGCCCCGGAACTGTGTTTTATCAAACAAGGCTCTAAATTGCCTTTAAAGGCCAATTTCCTTGTAACATCAGTCAATAATGTCTTAAAGAGCTCAACATCTCATCTTAACGTCTAAATAAATAAAATTTACAATACTGAAATTGAAACCCCCAATTGTCGATTTTCAGAACCAAAAGGAAATTTTTAAATGTAATCTAAACAAACATTGTCCAAGCGATACTGTGCTAAAATAATAGAAGTATGGCATTGCTAAGGCAAGGAGGAGATATATAAGGTTCAAGCTGCATGCAGAAAACAAAAATTCACCAAAATAAATGGCTGAGGATAGAAAATTTGGGAAGGTCAATGACTAATATAATTATTGCAATACATCCTTCTATACTTCTTTAATATACTCCTACATTTATTTTGAATGAATTAGATTTCATTTAGTTGGAATTTTGTTTGAAAGTTAACTTATTTTTTGAAATTTTGAGGCAAACACAGACAAACAGAATTATTTTGAGGAAACTTTTTACCAGGAACTTATAATAATATATCTATATACTCCTAACCTTGTTTTCAAGAAAAAATGTTAAAAAAAAGAGAAACTTTGAAAAAAAATATTTGGTTGCCATGGTAACAAAAATGGTTGCCATGGAAGTATTTCATCATGCAACTATAACCTTAAATGAATCATCTTTTGGGCACATAGTGTCAATTTATAGAAATTAATTTTAAATGTAAAAAGTTGTAAGCAAAGGGAGAATAGGAGTAATATCAGTAAATAGTGTTTATGTACTAAAAGTAACTATACATTTATAAGGAAAGCGGTTTAATAAAGACCTTTCGAAGTATACCTATTTCAAAACCCTACCCCACAGGATTATCATTGCTCTAATATTGTACCTGATCCCCCTGTGCTATCACTGCTATAACGCAAGAGTTTCATACTAAACAGCAATTTTCCCAAAAGCATCGACATTTTAAGAGCGGACATAATCTAAAACAGAAAGTCCTACGACATTATTGATCATCGATAAAGCTCAGACAAGACCGGAAGTTCGTCTTATAGGGGGCAAAATGTTGCATTAGCAGCCTGAAGATATGTATAAAAATGTTGACGTTTTCCTTCTAAGAAAGTTGTAACTTGTATTTTATAAAGAAAATATTCTTACACAATCTTACATTCTCATCCCTATCAGATTTGTCTTTGCATGTCAAACGGTATCTATCAGTTTACTGCCCCATTTATCATCACAATGACAAATTAATCAGTGCTTATCTAATAGTTAGATACATAATATTGTCATAGTTATTTATAATCCTGTTTTGTCATCGCTTATCTTAATAATGTGTGGTTTGTTGAAATGACGGGTTTATTTTACTTCAATATAAAAATGGCCCAATTTTTTTTAAATATTCATTGCTTTACTTTTTTCATAACATCGTTATCTATTTTCATTACAGTTTTTTTTCTGTTTATTATTTGTTCTACTTTCTTATTATTTGTCACTTTTAATGCGTTATTATCTTCAACTATTTCTATTACATTCATTATTGTCCTTATCTTTTACAATTTTCACCAGTTTTTTTATTACCTTTGTAGCTGCGTCTTTCGCGTCTTGGAGACAAACGGTCTCAAACCAATTAACAATGGAGATCGGGTCTGGAACTTTACGGGCCTTAGATCCCCTACTGGGGAACCTAGGTTCATGTCACGGACCGTAATGAAAAATTAGGGAACTTACCAGAAAAATGGAACTTAAGCTGGAACCTAAAATTTTGCGGAACTTAAGAAAATTGTTAAGTTCCATTACAATACTCGAAACAGAAACTACAAATTAAATGGGTCCATTAATCCAATATTTATTACTAAAACAAACATATTTACATGCAAAGTTCTTTTATCTGATTGTAATATGACACTCAAGAGGTTCGGGTTGCACAATTTACACAATTTATGTCATATGAAGATCCTTAGTCATACCAAGTTATTACCAACAAAAATCAACTTTACCAAATTATCGTTGATTTCATCAAGAATAACCTATAAATGACCTTCCCTATTTGCCCCTTGAATTAATCAAAGATAGCGATATTTTTTTCTACATTATTAGACTGCAATGTTGAAGTTATTGAGGGATGCAATAACTCCATTAGTATGACGTTTACAAAAGACGGTTATCGGAACCAGAAACAAGATGGCGGACCAAAACCGGAAGTTGTGTTTTTAAAATGTTGGAATTCAAGCTAAATAATATCAAAAAATTTCACATATCAACTTTGAAAAATATAATTTTGTTCACAATTTTTCAAAGTACCCTAAGGATTACTATTATCAAATTTATCACAAGCTGCGATTAGTACTGAACCTTCTGCCGAATATTTCTTTTTTTTTATCATGAGTACTATGACTTAAGAGGTCTTTTTCCATAAGTTAACATAATCAAAAACATTTATTCATAAGTTCTTCAGAAAGAAATCAAATTGGACGTTCTTTTTACGTGTAACGACCTTCCTAAATAAGGTCTTTTTTGCAAACTACAAGCGAAAGAAACTTGCTGAATGCTTCTGAAAATTTTGCTATAAAAAAACAAGTGCCTTAAAAGCTCCTAAATAATTTGATATAAGAAATCAGAACTAGTAATAGAGCCCCAGGCTACTTTTAGTAGTTTCCAAGTCTGAAAGCTCCCCTGAATACTACTTAAATTTTTTATATACGTCTGAAAGTATTTTTAGAATTTACCCAAACTAAGAAAGTTTGCTTCCTAAGTGACGTACAAGTGTCCACGATAAAAAGTGTTAAAAAAGTGTACACTTAATGTAGAAGTAAAGTTTTGAAAATTTTCAATCTCTAATATCTGCTTACCTTTTCCAAAATAAAACTTAATATATCTTATTTATTTAAGTTTCCAGTTTTAGTGGTTTAATGTGAAGTCAAAACCATGCTTTTTGTGAAGTGCATTCATTATAACATGCATGCAGCGACTTCGTACACTAATTAGTGTGGAGTTCTACATGCCAGATCAAACATTTTCTTTCCACACAATATAAGTTAAACCTCGAACAGAAACTATTCTTGTAACTTTGTCTTTCCAGGTCTTTCAAAATTTAAAGTTTGGATCAAAATTTTTCAAAATGAGCTGCATATATTTATTTACCTAATTCCTGTTGGTTTATTTGAAATAATATCTTTAGAACTTTATTTCAGGGTGACTTTGAAAACATAGGTATTAAATTAAGTATTGTGAAGGATATTCATTTCTGTCAAAATTTTTCAAAGTCAGCTGCATGTATTTATTATTTACGTAATTCCTGTTGATAATATGATTCTTTATAATATCTTTGGAACTATTTTTTATCACTAATTGTGAAAAATAAGCATGCAATACGAGTCACATTTTGTTGGAAAGGTTTGTCTTTCACAATACTAATTGACCTATTTTTCAATGTCATCCTGACAAAATAAAGTTCTAAAGATATTATTTCATATACCCCACCATATTATCAACAGGAATTAAGTATGCAGCTGACTTTGAAAAATTTTGATCCAAACTTTGAAGGACAAAGTTCTAAGTATAGTTTCTGTTCGGGGTTTAGAACATGATTAGAAGTTTCTTCATGAATAAGAACAATCGACGAGGCGAAGTTAACAATTAAGAAATAATTCTAGAAAAAAGAAAAGCAGAGTGGGAGCTATATAAAAGGTGTGCAATATTTATTTCAGGCATTGATTGTTAGAAATTTGACAAATGATAGTTTCACTCACTGGTACCAAACCGTCCTTAATATTTCCCCAGGCCAACAAATCACCAAAAGATCTAAATCTCCTTCATATAAACCTATCTTTATTTAACCTTGTCCCCTATGTCAAAGTTGTTGTGCTAATATCAGCTTATCTATCATCAGAGATAAGATCTAGCCTCTGACAAAAATCCTCAAAATTAGCAATATTTTTCACCAAGTTCGTGGTGATGAATTAGATATACTCCTTTCAGTTCAAGTAACGACATTTTATCATCAATTTTTCTATAAAAACTTGTCTAAAAACGAAGATTTGGAGAGCATATTATTTAGTATTCACCAAGGACGATATTTCGATCTATTACTGTGGGCAAATTTGCAACAAAATAATATGTCTATAAATCCGGCCAGCCTAATTTGTAAGCATGACAAATTGTTCATAATATAATAAATATAATAATTTGATCACTAATTAGACGATATATCAGCAGATAAATAAAGATACCTTATGAGTCAAATAATTAAATTTTCTAGATACATATCTTGCCAATTTTCATAATAAACTCATGGAATGGATGTCGATGCTACTTTATGTTACCAAATTTACCGAAGTACACAATAGGAATCAAAGATATCCACATCCAAAATCTTGAGGACTTTCGACTGAGTCTCTGTGGGTTTGTTTGCATAAAAATACAATCATGAAATCGCCGAGAAAATAAAGTGATACACTGGGATATATCAGACTATCTTTGCGGAGTAATTCACCAATGGCGGGCAACATGGAATACAAATGAGGCATTTGACTCACAATGAGGCAATAAATTGCTCATTGTTTTAGTATTAACAAGGATTAACATGGTAAACAGATATGTCATGAAGGTGGGGAATTGATATTATTCAAGAATTTATGACATTCTAATTAGGTGCACTAGACTGCAGGAGGTAGGTCAAAGTCAAGGGAAAATTCATCCTAATTTAGAATTCTAACTACCACCAGAGCGGCAGAGCCTTTCATCACCACTTGTATGTGCAATATTAGAACGCCCATATTACTCATTAAGGTGTAAAATGGATGTTACTCAAGAAGCAATGGCAGGAGTAGGCATGTGTCGAGTATTGATCAAGTAGCGGTAAAATACTCGAACCATATCTAAGTTGTATTAAGCACGTAATACACATTAGATAGGGTTCGAGTATCGAGTATTATCGAGTACTATACTCGACACATGCCAAAGCGGGAGGGTTCAAACTCAAAGTAAAGCCATCCTTAATTTGTTCTATTCCGTGACGTCACTTAAAAGGGATATTTGGTGACATTTTTGTTGCCAGCGTACGTAAGCGACCTCATTTCTAATGAAAATGCCACCCATTCATACATGTACCTATCTCTAGAGTAATGTCCCATAGAAGATCGTCCATACTATTAACAGAGTTATAGAACAAAACAATATTCAATATTCCGCGATGAAGGGTCTATGAATCAAAAAATTTAAGCAATCCGCTGCATTCATATTTTTTTGTATGCTTTCAGATGTATTACCTATATTTCCACAAACAGTAGTATAATGTGTGCATCAATTGGTAAAAATGGAGCTACTAAATTGTAGAAGTTGTTGCCACAATGCAGTGAAAACATCGAAGCTCGCAAATCGGATTCTATATGAATTCGTGTACCATTGTGGTCGGATAATTGTTTTAATTAGAGAAAGTTTACGGTATTGGCTAAAGGTTTTAACCTAAGTCACTCAAGTTCATTAATCTGACTGCTAATGCCTCTAACCTTATCCGAAGTGCAGGAATCAAATTCTAAATCGGTAAAGACACATTCTGTAAAGACACATTGATTCACTGAACTAACTCAAATCTGTATTATAGAACTCTAGGCACGAAACATCTCATTTGGGAATATCTAGTCAACGGATTAGTGTGAAACACTGATAAATTGGTGACATGCAAGTCCCAAGACTGATAAATATCTGTTTGTTTTGTTCTGATCACACGACCATTTTATGAACCGTTAATTAGAATATGCGATCTGGGCACTGTTTTCATTTAAAAGAAGCAATTTAAAAAGAGCAAGTTTCTATTACGTGCACGGTGTTCGCGGTTAAGTAAAATGCAAAAATGAAATAGTACCCAACCCAAGAACAACTCTTATGGTCAAGCAGTACTACAGCAGAACGTTTACTGTAGCAACAAACCAATTTGGCCGTATCAATTCCGTTTATAAATTTTCCATTAACCTATTGTTGAATTTTTAGAGAGCCATTGCAATCACTGCTGATCTGGCTAAAGACAACTAAAAACCTTCAGTGTTGTAAAAATGTTGAGAAGTATAATACTGAACAAAGTTAACCTTGAAGGCGAAGTGAGGAGTGGCCCAATAGCCAATCAGTCACTGTCACAATACTAATTGGTCCTAGGTCGAATAAGCCTAAAGGCTGTTCTAGAGTCACCATTACTAGCGAATTTTAGAGTCGATGCGATGAAATTTTCGCAGTTAACCCTACCTTTGAAGGGCTATTTTGTGTGTGGTACCTGAAGGGGGGGGCTCATTCGCCCCCCCCTAAGATCTCAACCGTGGAAGGTCGTACTGAGTTGAAATTTGGTACACGTATGCATTAACTATCGATGCA
>JAXIUW010166670.1:1648-12979 GCA_035591015.1 Cephalothrix simula
TCACTATAAAGCTTCTGTGTAGTGTATAACTGTATATGTTCCGGAGTGGAAGTTTTTTGGGACCCGGAACACCGGAACCCAAATGTTTTGGAAGTAAATATTTTGGAAGATAGGATTGTATATTAAATAGGATTGTATATTAAATAGCTAAATCACAGCTGAGGCAAAAGGTGTTCACAAGAATAGGCCACATCTGGTTTCAGCTCACCAAATGTGAGCTTAGTGCTTTCGCCTGCGCAGTGGTGGAAAAAATATGGGATCCTAGCTCCCAGGAAGGAATAATGCTCGCAGGAAATTTTTTTGATGACTGTTAAAATTTTTTTGCATATATAATTCAAACAATCTAATCAATAAGGATTTATATGTTTGGCAATAATTGCCTTTGTAGAGCGTTATAGGCTATATACCAAATACTTAGCTTGTTGCTTAGGCCATCACAGTAAATTCCTGTGAGGCCAGCACAGGAAATTCCTGTGAGATCAGCACAGGAAATACAAAATTCTTGTGAGGCTAGCATAGGAAATTAGAAATGTTTTCATATGATTTTGATTGTCCCTCACAACAACGTCTTTGCTTGAATATTACAAAAATCTCTATATCAGACTTAACAAATACATGTAGCTCACAAATTGCAAAATTGCATGCCTTATGCTTCAAATTGCTTCGCTTATGCCCCCAGTATTAGTGTATCATAAAATGCTTCGATTGTCTTGAAAATTGGAACACAACTGCATGACCTAATTATATAGGACTTTTTAAAATCCCTTTTTTGGGGTAAATCAGGGACCAAAACGCCAAAGCAATCTCCTCCTAGGTTATTTTTCGGATTTAAATTAAACCTATGTGGAAGCTTCCTTGATAGCTTATGAAAACACAAATCACATGTGGAAGCTTCCTTGATAGCTTATGAAAAGACAAATCACATATTCGAAATCCATTTTTCTCTTAAGTTAGTACCCTAGAAGTCATCAAAAGTCAAAATGGGAATGGACCAGTGTAGTATTAGAGTGAATTTTCAAAGTGGTCGTATAAGGTAGGTAAAACATATATTTGAAAGCTTATGAAATAAGAAAACGAAGTTAAATGGGGCCATTTTTCTGTGACACATAGTTTAGCCGCTAGAGCCATATCATCAAGTGAGCTACGCGCCATTGGCGTATTTTGATATAAAGTCCTAAAACACAACGTTTTCCTAAATATGCATATATATGTGTAACACAACTATGTTATCAAGTTTTTTGAATTGTGAGTTCTTAACAACTTATTGCAAAATTGCAGAGGCGAGACCTGATTAATATTTTCATGAGGTAGTATACTTTGGTCGGCTCAAATAGACGGTTATCGGATCACTTTGTTGTACATTATGAATTAAACGTGTTCTAAAACTCGTGTATTTGTATTTTTAGAGACTGCCTTGTGAAAATCAAGCCAACTCTATGAAATGCAACAAGAACGTTGATCATAATGTCATTCAAATGTACGAGATGTGAATATGTGACTGGTACTGCCGGATCACTGAATTACCACGTTTCGCAGAAACACGAAAAGGAAAAATTTGTTACTTGTGAATTATGCAAGTTCACATGTTCTAATCAGTTTGTTCTTAAAAAACACTTATCTGTGGCACACTGTGAGGCAAAGTATATTGATTGTATAAACTGTGACTTTAAATGTAAAACCCGCTCACAACTTTTACAGCATGAACGATTAGTTCATAAAATTGGGGATCGAAAAATTGAGACCCGTTCCTCGGATACAAAATGTGATAGTTTAATCGGTGGGATTGATGATGATGTTCAGAATTTACAAAAGAATTGCCTGAAATCCTCTATTTCTAAAACTAGTTTAATAAAAACTGAATCTACTTATGATTATAAAGCTGCTAAATCTTTCTTCATCAAAATTATAAAAAAGGACATTAGTGATAATAAGGATAAACTTAGTGATAGCAAGAAATTAGTTGAACAAATAAACTCTTCAAAAGACGAAAGACCCACGAAGGAATCGTGTTTAGGAAAATCTACTGACTTGGTGCAGGCTAGAAAGCGAGTACATTTTAACGCAATAGAACCAACAGGATCAGCTAAGGTTGAAAAAATAATTCATTCCATTGAAGATGATTACGAAAAACCTATTAAACAAAGGCGTCGGTTGTTAGACTGTAAATATTGTGACTTTAAATGTGTAAATACTACTCAGCTACAAAAGCATGTCAAAGTGACTCATCCAGGTGACAAGTCAAAAAGAGATAAGGCCTTTCACTGTGATCAATGTGATTATAAAGGAAATTATGCGATCAATTTGAAATATCATGTAGCCAGGGTTCACGAACATAAAAGAACTCTGTCGTGTGAAGAATGCAGTTACAAATGTGTGCGGCCCAACGAGTTAAGACAACATATTACGTCTGCTCACGGAAAAACAGAAAAAGGAACTTACAAATGTAAACTTTGTGATTTCGTTAGTTTCAAACCTTCGCATCTTTTGCGGCATGTAAAAACTCATGGTAATGAATTGGATTACCGATGTAATAAGTGCGACCTTACGTTTCGTCATCAAGTGTCACTTACAAATCATATGCAAACATTTCATGAGGGAAACGTCTTTAGTTGCGGGATGAGTAAACTTAAGTTTGTTTCTGCATCCGAAGTTGAACGCCATTTTGAAGTGCAGCATCAAAATTTGACTGTGACAAAGTTGGACTCTGCTCAGTGTGAGAAAATATCTCTCGAAAAAAGTTCATTGAGTCGCCATATATCAGCAGATTATGGTGGTGAATTAAATTACAATAAATCAATTTCTAACAAAGATCAGGTTTTCAGTACAATTTGTCAAACAAAATCAAAGAATACTGCAAAACCTTGTGAAGCAGTTGCAGATTCATCAAAATCTGGTTTAAGTTTAGCTTCTGGGACGAACTCCGTACGTTCTAATCTTCTATCACCCATTATAGCCAACCCAGAAAAAGATCGCAAACCAAAATTGATTGTTTATAGCCCTAACAATGAAAATGCTTCCGAGCTACAAGATGCAAAGTCACTGATCTGTGCCACATGCAAATATGTGGGCTGTAGCAAAGACGATTTAAGAAAACATGTAGCAGAAGTTCATGACTCTTATAAATCATTTTCATGTCAACTTTGTTCTTCAAACTTTTCAAGAGAAGCAACTCTCGAAAGACACGTAAAAATTGTTCATTTTAATACTAAAAAAAGTAAAGCAGTACATGTAACTGAAAGTCCTAAAACGGAACAACATGAAAACGTCAAAACCTATACCTCTTCCTCAGCAACTTCTTCTCTATCTGATTCTGAACTTCTTGCACTTCTAATATCAAATGATAAAGCACCAAAAGTTCACCAAAATGTTAAAACTAATAAACGTAAATTATCTAAGTATGTAAGTAAAGCAAAAACTAAAAGTCCTAAAATGGAACCACCTGAAAACGTCAAAACCAATACTTCTTCCTCAGCAACTTCTTCTGGATCTGATTCTAAACTTCTTGCACTTCTAACATCAAATGATGAAGCAGCTGAAGTTCACCAAAATGTTAAAACTTATGAATGTAATTTATGTAGTTTTACGACTTATGACCACTGGAATTTGTTACTTCACGAAGCAGAGGATCATTCAAAAAATAATGAACACAAATGTGAGGCGTGTGATATATCATTTATCTCAAATGATGCTTTCAAAAGACATTCTTTTGTTTGTACCAATCAACCCACGAGAAAGTACAAGTGTAGATTATGTAGCTTTTTTACAAGTTACAAAGCAAATTTGATATGCCACGAAGCACTGGAGCATTCGAAAGAAAAACCGTTTTATTGTACTTCGTGTAAATTATCTTTTTTTACTCAAAAGGCTTTAAATGCACACATATTAAACAGTTTATTGTGTGAAAGTAGTTTAAGGTCTAATGTTAATGATGCAGGAAATGCACCAAATTTTAACGTATCTGAAACTTATTCCAAAGAAATGGTACATGGATTACTTTCAAATGATCATGAAATATTTGAAAATGAATATGATATTTCAGACGATGAAAACGGTCTTCGTTTTCATTTAGACAAATTGAGCCTTATTTGCCGTCTTTGTGGCTCATTTACTCAAGATGGAATAGCAGTGAAAGATTTTGGAACGGAAATTATGCTTCGAACTAATGTTGATGTATCAAAAGATGATTTATATATAAATCCTCAATATATGTGCAAAATTTGTCTTGAAAAATTAAAAGAGGAGGATTGTTTTGAAGTTTTTGAATTTAAACCTCATTCTAAATTTTGTTTGTTATGTACCTGTATGTAAATATTTTTACAATGATTGCTCTTGAATTCGTACATTGTACAAGTTTAGGCGTTATACTAGTGACATCTCAATTCTAGAATCTAGAGTTATCTGCGCGTTTTTCGTTGTTATCAAATTTTATTTTTACAGATTCTTTATTCTTATACATACATATGTGTGCTTAAAATATAAAATGTAAAAATGAATTTAAATATTTTTACAGGAATAATGTTTTGTTTTTAAGGGGAATGCTCCTTTAAATGTTTAATGCATGTACATTATGTAGTTTATATGTTTAATCATAACTGTGATTTATCTGTACTAAGTAATTAATTCTGTGATCTTGACGGCTAGGTTATAATATTTGTTTCTAGTTTCGAAAGCCTTTCTGTTGAATTTTATTGAACAAATAGCAAATCCAATAGCAAACATTTTTAGTAATTTAAACTTTATTATATAGCAACATGTTTCGACTTCATCATAAGTCTTTTTCACGCATACTAAACGATTATAAAATAATACCGATTTTATACATATGATACGATAATTACATGGATTAATTAACTTAATTCAAATATAAACAATTATTGAGTTGTTATGTTATCATATGTATAAAATCAGTATTATTTTGTAATCGTTTAGTATGCTTGAAAAAGACTTTATATGATGAAGTCGAAACATGTTGCTATATAATAAAGTTTAAATTACTAAAAATGTTTGCTATAGGATTTGCTATTTTATTATTTGTTAAAACTTTCAATTTACCGGACTAATAATATAATAAAGTTTTTTTTTAAATTATAATTTGTAGCTTATATAATTGCATTTGCACGAATGTGTTGTTTTTAGATGACTATAAAGTCGCAAGGTTTAGATGACTCTCAATCATAAATGGTACGCCAACTTTCATTGGGCATTTTCGATGTCTCTTGGAACTAGTTTTACTATTTTACATAGTTTTACTATTTTACATACTACATTTTTATTTCTACTGTTTTTAGCACCTTTCAAGTATAAAAGAATACATGTTATAAGTCTATGGTATAACTGATCCCTAAAATAAGAAATATATTGGGAGCTAGAAAAGGATGTTCTCAAATACACAAACACATGGCCTTTGGTGACATCACATGGACCCACTTGAATACCAAATTATGATGTAAAGAGACCATTTTATCGAAAAGTAATTAAGTTGAATTTAACTCAAGATCTCTAAGACAGGATATCTTTGATGACATTTTAAGTATCTAAAAACTTTAAAAAATGGAAATGAAAAGGGCATCTTGTTGTAAAATTGGCTGCGAAATCACAACTGAAATATTTTAAAACGCTTAAGCTATTTTGAGAATAGTGTTATGATTATTGTATCCGCGAATTAAACCCGCTCTAATTTGGATCTGGTAATGGAAAATGGAAGTTAGTTTTTGTTGGAATCCTTTTGTTAAGAGCCATATTTTCTAAGAATCAGGCAGATTGTGATACATTAAGTCATTGGTTTTTTTTTCCTTTTCAAGTATGTTGTGGTAGTGTTAGTTGAGAATAGTTGAAGCTGAAATATTTTTGAAAAATATCGACTTTTGTGGTTTTTGAATAAATTGGCAAATCTCACATCTGTGACTTCCTTAAGTCCATTTATAATAATCGGAGGTATAAAAAAAACGAACCAATATTTTTCATAAAGGGTTAGATAGCCCTGTGCGTAGGAGTGACAAATATTTCCGGCCCACACTCCTCATTTTTATGATGAAAAACCGGATACTATGGATTCTTAAACTGTATTTTTTGGTGATCAAAATAAGTCTTCCAGAGTCCCTCGTCATCCCTATTACGAGTAGTAACGTCATACATCGGTTTCGCCTCGTTCTAAAGGGGTAAACATTGCTGCTGTTGCCATATTGGCCATGTTGGTTGGCCTACCATATAATCCGTGCAACAATACTTCCTGGGGAAACGGGCCTTATAGATGATTCAGTGGCGTAGCGCAGTTTTCGGGGCCCTTGGTCAAAATTGGCGATGAGGCCCCCCTGAGGTTAAAAAATCTTGAAACATCGATCGTTCAACTTCAAGACCGAGGAATAGTTTGTATAACTTATGACAAACAAATGGCCTGTGGCCGCTTGGTATTATTATCTTATTTTTTTCGGTTCCGGTATTTTTACCTCCAGCAAAGGAAATAATGTTGGGTATCTTAAATGAGTACTTGACGAAAAGTGTTATTTGTTAGACAAAGATTCGACCATCTTGGGGCCTTGGGTACGGGAATTACTAGATATCTTTCCTTTCAAAATTTCCCGCAGCCGCACTTATATGATACAAAAATACACGAAATTTTTTGTGTGCATTTTTTCGTGGGGCCCCCTGGGCGTCGAGGGCCCTTGGACTTCGACCAACCCTGACCATACAGCGCTACGCCACTGAGTTGATTGGGGACATCCATATAGTTACCAAATCGAGCGTTAAAGTTTTGGCACCTTATCGCTCTGATAAATTACATCAAGAATCCTTTCTTGATTACATGTAGAGAATTTTTTCTAACTCTATTAGCATGGATCCCAAAATTTTTGAAAACATTATTTTTATGAAAACCTAGATCTAGTACATCAATATTAGGATAGGAACCTATACTCTGAAACCTAGATTTGTACCATTTTTGGTCAAAAATTGACATTTTGGTGAGTTGCGGCCATGTTGAGACCTTAATTAATGATATGATGCAAAGCATCTAAGATCTATTTAAAAACACAAAGCGTATGGGCTTATAGTTCAATCAAAAAATGTTCAAAATCAGCCCCAAACTATAAAATCATCGTCATAAGTTTGTTTTAAGTTGTTTATGTCTGCAAAGGCATTGGTTTTACTGTATCGCTCCACTCGGGAGGGGTAATGCGATTTTATTCGGACTTTTCTCAAATTTGAAGTTGATTATGAACATTTTTTGATTGAACCACTAGGAACTACGAACTAGGAAATTTATTTTCTTTTTGCTATGTATATACAAAATATGCATTGATTTTTGATAATATTTATAATTTGATTTTTACATTAATTATTTTAGGAATTTAAATATTTATGTACAGTATATACAAGCAAGGAAGTACCACCGGCATAAATCGGACCACGTAAGGGCCCTGTCGCTTTCGCCGATGGCAAACCTGCAGAATATTTACGTTGAATACACATATTAAAAATGAAAATCTGAGATAACAATTAGCAATTTTCATGTTCTGAGAAGCTTTGCATCATTTGAAATTAAGGGTCTCAACATGACCGCAACTCACCAAAATGTCAATTTTTGACCCTATTGTTGACCAAAAATGGCACAAATATAGGTTTCAACAGAGGCGCCTCTGGTTCAAAAATTTTTGATTTCGGGATCCATACTTTACTTAATTTACTACATACTAAAATTGGCTATTTTCATGAAAATAGAGTTAGGAAAAATGCAATAGTTTATCATAGCGATGAGGTGCCAAAAATTTGACGCTTGATTTGGTATCTAGAGGGTTGCCTCCAATTGACTATATAAGGCCCGTTTCCATTTCCCAAGGAAGTGTTGTTGCATGGATTATATGGCATGCCAACATGACCAATTTTGCAATATCAGCCTAGTGCGGACGTTGCTACTGTAGAATAAGGATTACGAGAGACCCCAAATGGAATCTATGATGGCCGCTCTAGGCCACAAAAATCGATATTTTTCAAAAATATTTTGAGGTTTCAACTTTTCTCAACATGATACTCTTTTTTATATAAATTAGTAAAAAATCCACTAACGCGTGGTAATTTGATGATGGTGAAACATATACATGTAATGTCTTTATAATGTTACCGACTTGTTTACTGAGATATAATATTTTTTATTTTCAGATTCATTTAACTCTAAAGAAAATATCATGCGATGTAAATATTGTGAATTCGAGTGCGTTAGTGCATCACAGTTAAAAAAACACGTGGACGAGAACCATTTAGATATCGCTCAGGAACCAAAGTTTTCATGTGATCTTTGCAACTACAAAGGACATAAATCTGAAAATTTGAAATATCATAAATTGCGAGTTCATGAAAATTACAGACCAATTAAGTGTGAATCATGTGACTATCGATGTGTTCGTCCAAATGAACTTAAAGAGCATAAGCTACGAATTCACGAAAAGAGAGGTACTTTTAGATGTCATTACAGTGGCTGTAATTTCTATGATTTTAGACCTGGTCATTTGGAAAAGCATATTAAATGTGTTCATATTAATGCAAAAGAGTTTAACTGTGATCAGTGTTCATTTAGATGTTCTCACGAGACGTATCTCAAAAACCATTGTCGAAAAATACACGAAGGAGTTAGACCATTCGCTTGTGAGCAATGTGATTTTCGAGCTTTTGATCGTGGTTCATTGAATCGGCATTTACAAAAACACATTAAATCAAAACCTTTTCACTGTGATCAGTGTTCTTTTAGATGTTCAAACGTGCTTTCTCTTAAAAGGCATACTCGAAATATACATGAAGGAGTTAAACCTTTCGCTTGTGAGCATTGTGATTTTCGAGCATTTGATCGTTGTTCATTAAAGTATCATTTGAAAAAACATGACCAAAGTGCTCAGTCTCGAATAGTTCATGAATGTGATAATAACGAAAAGCTCATTCTAAAGATTAAGAAAAAACGGAATGCATGTGGGGAACGTAATAACAGGTTACAAAATGAATGTGCTTTGGTATCTCATCACGAAGGAGTTAGACAACCTTGTGAAGCAGTTAAAGATTCATCAAAAGTGACGAACTCCGTACCTTCTAATCCTCTATCACCCATTATCGCCAATCCAGAGATAGAGCGCAAACCAAAATTGAATGTTTATAGCCCTAACAATGAAAATGATTCTGAGCTACAAGATGCAAAATCATTGAACTGTGCCAGATGCAAATTTGTGTGTTGTAGCAAAGATGATTTAAGAAAACATAAAGCAGAAGTTCATGACTCTTACAAATCATATTCATGTCAACTTTGTCCTTCAAACTTTTCAAGAGAAGCAACTCTGGAAAGACACGTAAAGATTATTCATCTTAATACTAAAAAAAGTAAAGCAATAACTGAAAGTCCTAAAACGAAACAACGTAAAAACGTCAAAACCTATACGTCTTCCTCAGCAACTTCTTCTGGATCTGATTCTAAACTTCTTGCACTTCTAACATCAAATGATGAAGCAGCTGAAGTTCACCAAAATGTTAAAACTTATGAACATAAATTATCTAAGTATGATAGTAAAGCAATAACTGAAAGTCCTAAAATGGAACCACCTAAAAACGTCAAAACCAATACTTCTTCCTCAGCAACTTCTTCTGGATCTAATTCTAAACTTCTTGCACTTCTAACATCAAATGATGAAGCAGCTAAAGTTCACCAAAAAGCAGAGGACCATTCGAAAAATAATGAACACAAATGTGAGGCGTGTGATATATCATTTATCTCAAATGATGCTTTCAAAAGACATTCTTCAGTTTGTACCAATCAACCTACGAGAAAGTACAAGTGTAGACTATGTAGCTTTTCTACAAGTTACAAAGCAAATTTGATATGCCACGAAGGAATGGAGCATTCAAAAGAAAAACCGTTTTATTGTGCTTCGTGTAAATTATCTTTTTTTACTCAAAAGGCTTTAAATGCACACTTATTAAGCAGTTGGTGTCCAAATAGTTCAAGGTCAAATGCTAATAATGCAGGAAATGCACCAAATGTTAACGTATCTGAAACTCATTCCAAAGAAATGGTACATGGATTACTTTCAAATGATCATGAAATATTTGAAAAAGAATATGATATTTCAGACGATGAAAACGGTCTTCGTTTTCATTTAGACAAATTGAGCCTTATTTGCCGTCTTTGTGGCTCATTTACTCAAGATGGAATAGCAGTGAAAGATTTTGGAACGGAAATTATGCTTCGAACTAATGTTGATGTATCAAAAGATGATTTATATATAAATCCTCAATATATGTGCAAAATTTGTCTTGAAAAATTAAAAGAGGAGGATTGTTTTGAAGTTTTTGAATTTAAACCTCATTCTAAATTTTGTTTGTTATGTACCTGTATGTAAATATTTTTTACAACGATTGCTCCTGAATGCGAACATTGTACCATCTCGGTTCTAAAATCTAGAGTAATCTGCGCGTTTTTCGTTGTTATCAAATTTTCTTTTTATTCTTTATTCTTATGCATATGTACATGTATGTGTGCTTGAAAATATAAAAATGAATTTAGATATTTTTACAGGAATAATGTTTTGTTTTAAGGGGAATGCTCCTTGAAATGTATGTTTAATCATAACTTTGATTTATGTGTACTAAGTAATTAAATATTTGTTTCTAGTTTCGAAAGCCTTTCTGTTGATTTTTTTGAATGCATGTGTGCTTGAAAATATAAAAATGAATTTAGATATTTTTACAGGAATAATGTTTTGTTTTAAGGGGAATGCTCCTTGAAATGTATGTTTAATCATAACTTTGATTTATGTGTACTAAGTAATTAAATATTTGTTTCTAGTTTCGAAAGCCTTTCTGTTGATTTTTTTGAATGCTTAATAATAGGCTAAAGTTTGTAGCTTATATAATTGCATTTGCACGAGTGTGTTGTTTTGGTTGGACGGCTAAAGTCACAAGGTTCAGATGAATGATCATGAATCAATCATAAATGGAATTGGAAAGCCAATTTTCATTGGGCAATTTCGACGTCTCTTCGAACTAGTTCGGTCACCTGACCTAAGTTTTACTACTACATACTGTCGAAAAAGTCATTTTTTATTTCTACTGTTTTTTAACACATTTCAACGTATAAAAGAATACATGTTATAACTGATCCCTAAAATAAGAAATATATTGGGAGATATATTTATTCGAAATGTAATTAAGTTTTAATTCTTTATCAAGAATTTAAGATTTAATTCAAGATCTTTAAGACAGGATATCTTTGATGACTTTTTTACCCCTCGGCGAAATTTTCGCCAAGGGGTATTAGTATCGTCGTGTCCGTCTGTCCGTCCGTCTGTCTGTCCGTCT
>JAXIUW010167781.1:0-12952 GCA_035591015.1 Cephalothrix simula
TGGGTGGTGGGTGTCAAGACCCAGATTTCAGTAATCTGACGCTAGGTGTCTGAAGTTGTCTGACAACCCCCCCCTGCATGTACTGTCATTTTGAATAAAATTGTAACTAATTGATCATAATTCGTTAGAGCACGTTAATTGTTAAAGGTATGACCTTCCGAAAGTTTTGAAGCATCTTGCGCATCAAAGCGATACGATTATCATCAGTAGAAATTATACCGTTGAGTATCAACATGGGTTTTTGAAGCCCATATTCCATTATTTTTTACCGTAATTTTACTTTATGGCCAAATGTAAACGATTGTTAAATAACAACATTTATATTTGGTCATCTCAAAATCTATATACTTTTCTACTTTTTTCACGTTTTTCACATGTCTCCCATAATTAACAATTTTAGAAGCTCTTTTCAATTTTTATTCCTGACGTCTTTTTTTTTTATTTTGTAGAGTCACCTCGAAGTATGCCGATATTTACCATTGTCATGTCCTAATGAGTGTTCTGAAATGATTTCAAAAATGTGTTTGCAAAATCACCTTGATCATTCTTGTCCAAAAAGAAAGGTGCCTTGCGAATTTTGTGGAAGGGAATTTAGTGGCGAAGCCATGGAGGTGAGATCCAAATCTTTCCCTGGGTAGCCAACTTTGTCGTTACCGCGCGATATCTTCTCATTCTCAAAATGATGAAACTATTTTATGATTATTACAACATTTTGATCGGGCATTTTGAGATGCGGCCCTCTGACACATTCAAATGGCAAAATATAAGCCAACACTTTACTAAGTAAGTGGAGCCCAGCCTTTATAGGACGTGATGGTGAGTCCTTTGAGGAGGCATTGAACTAATAATGACTACGAGTCTTTTCTTCTTATACACTAATGGATGGAATAAGTTTATGAGGCACCGTAAAACGGTCACCCCCCGTCGAGATCTCCGGGAAGGGTCATCAGAGCCCCTTAATCGTATACATTTTTGGAAAGGGCGTGAAAAGTTTAACTTTTTGCCCCACCTGGTGGGGATTAGTGGCGCAAAATGTGCAAAAAAATTCGAAAATAGACTGAGTCCCACTTTTAGTGGTCGTATGTTAAGGGAACACCCCGAATCGTTCAGTTTAGACCAAAACTAGCTCTACAATAAGTTGTTTGGCATACAAAGCATAACAAATAACCCTAATACCGGGTACTTAGGTCTAAAATTGCCACCACTGGATTAATTTTAGTGTAGGCTCATGTGGGATCTAATGACCTTTGACTGACCCCCACGAGTTCAGAGGTGGAACCGTTCCAGATTTGTCAGAACGATATCGGTAGCTGATTTTTTTTTACAAGAACTGAACGGTCAACGGAAAACCGATAACGGTTTTTTCAACCAAAACGTTCTTTTCAAACTTTGGAAGATCGGCAGATGGTTTACAAAAATTGGTCTGGTGATTGTCTTATTGTTTTTTTATTGCTTGTATGACTGTATTTCAATTATTTTATTCTTAAAACAAAAGTATATTCAAAACCGTTCTTTAGCGTTCAGCTTTTGGATCGGTATTGGAACGGTATCGGTTGAGAACGGTTAGAACCGCCGTTCTATAATTACCGATCTTATAGGTAACGGTTCCACCTCTGCACGAGTTATCATCTGATATGATAAGAACCCACGATTTGCGTCATTTAGTATGCTTGATATGCCAAACACTTTATTGCACGATTTGGGGTGTTCCTTTAACATCCGACCAATAAAAGTGTGTAGGACTTTCTATTTTCGAAAATGTTTTGCACAATTTGCGCCACTACTCCCTAACAGCTGGGCAAAAAAGTTAAAAAAAAAACCACTGTGTGTAACTTCCCATGCCCTTTCCTAAAATGCATAAGGGATCCCGATGCCCCTTCTCGAGATCTCGACGGGTGGCCGAAGACTGTTGGTATTTCATCCAATTTTTTCATCCATTTGTGTGGGTGTTCGTAAGTGATATAAGGGCAAAACTGATATTTTTTTGGACCAGCGCCTGATTTATGTTGCAAAGATACCTTATGACGAATTGAAAAATATTAGCCATTGAAGTTGCTGAAATTCTTAGGAGCCATTTTAGACCCTCTGTTAACATTACCGACAGATAGAAACATGTACCCAAAAAGTGGCTCTGAACGATCCCGGTGTGAATGCGCTCAGTTTCCCATGGTGATAGTGTTCTCTTCGTAGTATAACACATACATATAGAAAGTATGGCTTTCGTCGGACACTGGCAACCGGCTTTTTGTCCTACCTTTCCTATTCAAATGTACTGAACGCCGTGGGACACGACGGTACACCACGTACAATTATAACGTAATAATTTTTGAAGATTTCTGCAATAAGCCTTCTAAATACACAGAAAGGTCTTATATTTGATTTAATTTAAAAGGAAGTAATTGTCTGATAGGTTTTTTGAGGGATTAATGGTTATTTTCTAAAGAACATTTCCAATCCTAACCGGAAGTTGAAAACGCCGTCCAGTAAAGTCCGATCGCTCTGAAACTGTGGTTGCGGGCGTTTTTTGTGTTGATTTCTATGGGTCCGTAATAGTAACATATGGTCTAAAATCACTTTCGGTGATTTTGTTGATTTTTGGGTATATGACATCATATGGGCTACTTTACCCCGGATCGTTCCGAAAACTACTTTTCTGCATGGGGGTTTTGGGTACATGTTTATATCTGTCGTTAATGCATGTACTAACATAGGGTCTAAAATGACTCCTAAGGGCCGAAATTGTATTGCGACAACGGGCAAATTAGGAAATGGAATTTTTTTGGTGCCCGGTCTAATTTTTTTTCTATTCAACTTAAGATCACTTAAGGTATCTCTCCAGCAAAAAATCAAGGTGCTGGTCCAAAAAATATCAGTTTTGCCCTTTTCCCCCTACTAATATAACGTTCTCTCAAAACTTGGGGAAATGTGTTAAAATTTTGAGTCTATCAAGTGAGATTGTGAGAATATCAACAGAATAAATCAGCTAATAATTTTCTATTTTAGGCTCACGAAGGAAATTGCTCTCACGAAGTCGTGTGGTGTGAAAATAAGTGTGGTGCAAAATTACAACGGCGTTTCCTGTCAAACCACATGCGAAATGAATGTCACAAAAGAACATCTGTGTGCCAATTTTGTTCCAAAGAATTTGTATTTGAAACGATTCAGGTAACTAAGTAAAATGCACGCATTTTCCGCTTTCGTTTACCGGGGTATTTCTTTGTATTGAATGATCCATTTTCAAAGCGTAATAAAAATATTTTTTCTTTTGGGAGTCCAAGCTACGGTTATGCTAGTGGTAGTAATCATCCAGCCCAATTTTGAAATATATAGATTTCATCCTGCGATTTGGATACTCGTATGTCGTTGATAAAAATGAATGACAACTTATGTGTAAAATAAAATCTATTAATGCCATTCATATTTATGCAATATCACGGGACATTTTGTTTTTGTTTTCATACTCGCTTTTATTGAGCCCGCTGGGTGCCTTCGGGATTTGGACGAAGGGCATCAACTTTTCTATACGTTTTTAGAAAGCTGAATCTACAATAGTTGAATCTATGTATGTACAGTTACCTTAATGCTTTTGAAATTTTGGATTGATTTTTGATTTTGCGTTTTCAGACTCATCAATATTCCTGTCCACGGTTCCCAATCAGCTGTCCGAATAGATGTAATATTCCCCGTGTGCCCCGAGAGGAAATTGAGATCCACCTTCACGAGAACTGTCCATCAACTGTTGTGCCGTGTACGTTTCGTGATTATGGTTGTAATTTTAAGGTTAGTAAAATTATCAAACATCTGAAAATCGTCAATCATTACCTGTTCCTCCTGTTCTCATTGTCCTATTTCCAGGGGGGAAATTAGAGTCAACGGCCCGCTTATCCCTTACATAGCCGTACAAAGCTCCTGGGAAACCCCTTATCGGATACTCTTAGCGATAAGTCCGCAGGGATCTTTAACGTGCGAGCCTAGTGTCCTACACGGCCCTCCTTTGATAAAGTACTCAAGCACTCGGCATGTACTGCTATGCGTCTTCGCCCCCACGGCCCTGCCGGGTTTTGAACCTGGGACATCTCGCAAGGCAATTCAAAGCTCTAACCTCTTATATCACGGGAGCTACCTATTTTTAGCCTAGCAGTAAACCCCGATCTGAATTCTGGTGTAAAGGATGACCATGTCCCCCAGTGTTCAGTATCCCAAATGAACGTTTTAATAGGAAAGTTAGGACAATACAAGCCGGTTTCCAGTGTCCGACCAACAAACCATATCTGTATATTTTTATGTGGCGAAGACAGGCGAAGAGGACACTAACCACCATCTCCACCATGGACGCAGGCCTCACCATGGTTTGCCGCGTCAGTGTCCGGCATGTAGATTTAGATAGCTCCGTCGGGCTGCCTTGCCAGAAGTCCCTGTCCCGGATTAAATTTCCGGTAGGGCCATGGGGCGAAGACACCAGTGCATGCGGACTGCGGGCCGTGTAGGACAATAGGCACGTTAAAGATCTCTGCATGGGGACCATTCGAGAAGAGTAGCCGAGAGGGGGTTCCCAGGTTCTAATTAAGGGATAAGCGGAGCGTTGAGTCTATTCCCCCTGAAAAATAAGCCACTTGGAACAGGTACAGGGTAGGAAAGGTTGGAAAATGAAAGCCGGACGCCGGTGACTACTGTCTCTCTAAAGTCTGTATCAAATTTGTAATTGAAGGATCTATTAAATTTAAATCTTAAAAATTTAAGCTTAAAAATTAAGGTTAGCGCGAGACTGAGATCCTCTTCAATTGACCGACTGTTATGAAACATATTTTTAGGTTTAATATCCGAGAGAAGTGGTGCATGGAACTAATTTTATTAGAGATGCATTTCTTATATTATTGTCTCATTATTCGGCTATAACTTTTTAGCGTTTTGTTTGTCTCATTTTTCGTATTTTATATTCCAGTGCCCCAGATATGGTTTGGATAAACATTTGGAGGAAAATTCGAAAAAGCATCTATCACTCATGTGCCGCGTTGTTCAAAGACAACAATCGCAGATTATAACTCTGCGTTCAAAAATCGATAGCATGACACAAATTACTGATGGAGTCCTTATTTGGAAAATACCTGACTTTAAAGTTCAAACACTAGAGGCTAAGTCAAAACCAGGTCTTGAAATAGTCAGTGAACCATTTTATTCTAGTCGATACGGATATAGACTGGTTGCCTCTGCGTTTCTAAATGGCAACGGCTCAGGGGAAGGAAAATATTTGTCTCTATACATAAAGCTTTTACCTGGGGAATATGATAATATATTAGAGTGGCCGTTCTGTTTACCCATGTCATTTACATTAATGGACCAATGCTCTGTACCAGAGTCAAGGCTACATGTTAGAGAAAGTTTTGTGCCTGACTCGTCATGGAAACACTTCCAAAAACCAGAAACTGAAGAAACGTCTCTTGGATTTGGATATCCAAAATTCGTTGCCTTGGAAACTTTAAAAACAAGAAATTATGTGAAAGATGATTGTGTGTTTATTAGAGTCAAGGTTGACGCGATGGCAATGTCACCTTTTTAAACTAAGTCATGACCAAGTCATTAGATATACTCGTATACATGTAGATCGATCTCTCTCTCAAATATTTTTGCAATTTTGATTTTTGAGGATATGTATTTTGTAAAGGTAAAATATGAAAAAATATATATATTGACTCTGTGCTTCTTCAAGCTTCGTTTCCTTGGAGTGTTCAATCGCAATGAGCCAAATACAATAAATGTAGTCTAAAAATCAATTCAAACTTGAGAACGGTTTGATTTTGGTTTGTTTCAGGGATAACCAGTACAATTTTGCAAAATGTCTAAAGTCTTTGCTTCCAAATAGTTGACGGATGGTCCATTAAACATCCGCAAAATTTAATAATTAATCCTACTTTCAGTCACAGACTCACAGTTTAATATGCGCCTGAGCTGGCCGTGGAAATAGCATTGGCAGAGCCACTGTAAAGAGGTGTCGGGCAATATGTCGCTATTTCTTTTTGGCAAAATTTGGACTCCTGACGCCTTTGACGGAACCCCCTAGTCCAGCCATTAGGAAATCGGTGGCGTATGCTTTTACTTTAATATCATCGCCATTCGGCTTATTAGGAGCATGTTTCTGTCTGTTAATAATGCATTGTCTAATTACATGCGCAGACTTTAACGTTAAGGTGTTGAAAAATGTTTTATGCATTTGCATTACAAATGTATTATAAATTTTCATTGTATAGTTTCCTAATTTCTATATATTCGTGGCTCGTGGGATATATTAATTTAGCCCTATATTCATTTGAAAAGGACTGTGAGGAAAACCTACCCTTCCAGTGCAAAAAGACCTAAAACTTATCACATATTTGTACTGGTTACCCCTGTATAGTGTATACTTCGTTCTGATTAAGTGCAATAATTATGACCGCAATGTAACGCTGGTTGCCTTGTCCTATTCAAAATATTTAATTTAA
This sequence comes from Cephalothrix simula, assembly GCA_035591015.1. Taxonomy (NCBI): domain Eukaryota; kingdom Metazoa; phylum Nemertea; class Palaeonemertea; order Archinemertea; family Cephalotrichidae; genus Cephalothrix; species Cephalothrix simula. Next base: position 6,477 of record JAXIUW010167781.1, read on the forward strand.
TAGTTTTCATACATTGTATAACACGTTAACAGGTTAATGCTTTTGCCAAAGAATTATAATATATATAAGTCCAACTAATCCAGATATGCATTTGGCAATTTGTGTATTATCATTTTATATAATTGTATCATTCCATTATTGACCAATATTTATTAATTACATACTTTTATTTTTATAACTGCATTATTTTTTTGTAAGAATCTATGAACTTTAGATTGCCCAAATGCATGTATTTATATCCTATTGTACAAAGGTGCTTTAAGTATACTGCCATGTCCAAAGTATTTCTCTGGCACCTTTCATTAATTACTGCCATTTAAGTGTTTTTACAACTAAATAACTAATAGATTTTGTAGAGAAATAGATTTTGTAGAATATATTTCTATACATTAGTAATTTTCCAAGTACTTTTACATTCCCATTTTAAAAATAATGAACGTATATGTATCAAAAAAATGTATCATTTAGTCCTAAGGCCTCCTGCCGAATCTAAAGGAGATAATATTGGCGGGAAATCTGGGTACCCAGATTACCGCTAACTATTGTTTCAAAATACTTTTTATGGTGCATTATTCTTATCAATTTGCGAAGTTCAAATATTTTATTTCATTAATATTTAAATAGACAGTGAAAACATAGATGTACCTATACAGTAATTAACAAGTTATCACATGTAATTTTATACCTGTTCTTTAATTTGTTTTTTTATCATAAACACGTTTATATTGTTTATTGGCTATGTACCTGCATCTTAATGAAGTTCAAAATTCTATCAATGAAACGCTTATTACATGTATGGCCGCGTTGCGCCTCTGCCCACTGCTGTTGGTTTCATTTAGTTACTTTCTTAATATCACTGACTTTTTAATTTATGATCTCATTCTGATACTTTTTGTTGTAATTTTAGATAATATAATTAGTTAATTTTTTTTAATGATGGGAAAAATATCTAACCGTCGATACAGAGGGAATGTAAATAGCCGATTGTGCTCCCCTTATGCCTAAATCAGTTCGGTAAACTGGTCCTATGATGCCCTATGGGCAGCCTTCCTAAACTGTCCTATATAGCTATCACAAAGAGCAATATAATGGCGTCGTAAACGGCAATTTGTTTTTTTCTATTTCGTGAAACTCCTTCCTGTGTGATGAAACCAGACAAATGACTTGTAACCAATATTGTTCCCACAGGTTTAAAACATTAAAATAAATTTTTCATTTATAAAATTGAGATACAAAACTGAGCACAATTCAAAGGAAAAAATGCCATTGATAGCGCCATTATATTGTAGAATACCATATCAGCAAAGTCAATGAAAATCTGACCAATGGCGCTATTATGTTTGCGCCACAATTGCCGCTTATATAAAAAAAATACCATGAAAGTTTCCCGAACTGAAATAAAGTAACAGTCGCCGGCGACGACGTGCTAAAACGAGATATCTGAGCACAGGCACTGTAACATTTTCTTTCTATGCACGATATCGCTATGCTTCGGCGCTCTGATTTTTTTTGTTTTGTTTTCACACGTCGTCGCTTCCTCCCCGAAGAGAATTCTAGGCCTTTTGCACGTGTTAATTACCGTTTTTACCGTTACTCTGTTGACGGAAACCCTGTATAGCCGTTATTTTATCGTGTTTTTGTTATTGACTAATTCCACGGTAACTTCGTTAACGAAGTTACTGAAAGTAAAGTTCAATAGCTATGTAACTGAAAGAGTGACAGGTGTCAAACACCATGGGATGTCCCCAGAACCTTGTCTAGTTTTGTTATCATCTATCAAAAAGTTTTTTACTCGCTTAGTTTTTTTACAAATGCATTACATGCATTCTAATCTTTATAAATCGCAAAAAACTAAAGCAAAACACTAGTTTTTTCGTAACGAAGTTACCGTGGAATTATTCTGTTACAGTGGTGGACTCCTTGTCCTAGTCATTATATTTCAACTCTTCATATAAATGTGTAGTTTTTTAATTTAATTAATTTATTGTAACTGTTTTATTGTATTTCACGTTGTCCGATTATATTTAATGTTATGAAATAATTGTTTTTTTTTCTTTTTATTTCTTCGGATGGTTATAAGCAAGTTTTTATAAGTTTCGGGGAAAACAGAGAAGAAAACTTGAATACGCACAAAAATGTTGGGACTCGTGTTACACGTATTCTCCGATCCGGGAGACCGGGACATATATGTTCTAAGCATTTGGGTTTTTATTTTCAATATCGGTCGGAGCGGACTAAAAAGAACTAGGAACTAGGAACTAGGAGGAAAATTTAGTTCTTTTTTGACACACACTTTCAATTTTACTATTAATAAAAATATTTAAAACACATATTCCGATATGCGTCAGGGAAGTACCCCTTGCATAACATCGAATCCGGAGAGGATCTCCTTCAGAACAGCCATATCCCACTTTTTTATCCCTCGGCGGAATTTTCGATAGCTTATCGAAAATAAAGGTGAGGTTAAATGAGGAATTTCCTTCTCTGACCAAAATTTTTGCCGCTAGGGGCCGCCATTTCCCATTATTCGGGACTTAGAGCCGTATAACTTTGTCATAACTTGTAGAATCCTATAACTTTTGCATCAGAGATGACCCACAAAGGGTTTTATTTTCAGGTCAAGCTCACGTGACCCTGCAGTTAGTACAATGTACATGTATGTGAAAAAAGTCAAAATGGTCGTAGAGAGTTGTAGTCTACTTCAGGAGACTCATGTTTCTCTCTCAATACCCCCCTTTCGATCGAACATATTGATAGATACCAACCCGTTAGTTCACTACGGAAAGAGAGTTGCGGTTAGCGTCATTCGATAGCTTATCGAAAATAAAGGGGAGGTTAAATGAGGAATTAATTTTCTTCGACCAAAACTTTCGACACTAGGGGCGCTTTTCCATTTTTGGCACTTTCATCTGTTTAATTAATCATTTTTTCCTTCATAATTATTGTAACCAACAAAACAAGCGATGCCTCAGTTTCTGACCGCGCAATGAAGCGATGCCCCCGTTTGTGATCGCTCACACCGAGGGGTTTACGGTCTGTGACCATTATATTTTCTTGCTGTTTTTTTTGGCGTTTTCATGCCCGACTACATTCAATTCTGGTTCAATACATACCAATTAAGTAGAAAATTAATTCCAGCCACTTTCCCAGCCTCTGTTATTGGAATTCTCAAAATATCTGATACCAAAGAGAATCGATTGCTTATGAATGGCAAAGAGGGGTATAATTGATGAACTGAATCTATTTCCGTGTTTCTAAAGCAATTAGTCGGTATTTGGGATTGATGATTTTGGCTGAAAATCAATAACCTATCGACTTCGTATAATTAAGTCTGTGGGTAAGAAAGATAAGTAAAACATTGACACAAAGTTATTCACAGGAATGTCATTACTAAAACATTTATTGCCGAAAAGCAACAATATATGGCAGTGAAACAACAGTAATATAATATATAGATATAATATATGAGATTCAATAATTGATGATAAATTTCTAGCTTATAAAATTACGATTATAAAATTATCATATTATATAATAAAGTTGATATGCAGAAAGAATTAAGATAATATGTATTTCACGAGAAAAATGCAAGAAAATTAAGTGATAATTTTTGTGTAATTTTGTTATGATTGTAACTTTCGCATATACACTACTATTTAGAAAAACCATTTGGTTATGGAAAAACGTACACAGATTTTTTAAACAAACCTGAAAAAACTATTTCTAATCATGGATATTATAGTTACAAACACTCTGCTATTTATATACGGCTAATTGGTGAGCATAAATAATGTTTGAAGTGAGCATAAATAATGTTTGAAGTGAGCATAAATAATGTTAGAATGGAAAGATGGCGCATTAAAATTCATTGCAAAAGATATCAGCTTTTAAGATATCAATAAGGGCTAAGGCGCATTGAATACTAATTGACAGTATTTTACATGAACAAAATAAGATTATAATAATCTTAATAACCCTTGATTATCCTTAATTATCTTGATTTAAAAAGCAGTCAACCTGAGTCAACTCTCTTAATTGGCAAACAGCAATTAGAATGTCCATCATTTCCAATCGACATACAGGTAATAATGGTCTTCGAAATAATTGAACATAAAAATTAATAACAATGTAATCATTTTTGCCCCTTGTACCTTAAATTGGACCAGAGATGAAATTTTAATTTTTGAGTTGTTTTTATTAAAAAAATCAATATCTTCTCAAGAGTAAAATTACTTATTTATCAAAATTCCAACACATGTATCTTTAATTATACTTGAATTTATGAGTTTTAGAAACACTTACTTATCTACTTAAAAAATTAATATAATACAGACATTCTATCACAGATATTAACAATACATAAGAAAACAATCATATATTCTAAAAATATATTCCCCAACCTATGTTTACTTTTACTAAAAATATTAATGTAGATGAACAAATTTTTAAACTTTCATGATTTCATTATAACCTCCACTACTTTTTATTAACTAAAATGATGGACTTTTATCATTTCATGACTAATAATTATTGAGCAAAAAATGTAGGAAATGCTTTTTTGCATTTAAAAGTTATGGCAAATAATCAATAGCAAAAATTCCAAGTTAAAACCAATAAAAATATTAGTCAACTATAAAAATTCAGTGATTTGGTGATAGTAAACAATTCTAAATGATAATAAATAAAACACAATGTACATGTTAAGATGCAATTAATTAATATCCACAATCTTTTTTTTCAAATTTAGGAAGTTTTTTTATTTCTAAATAATCAAATTTGTCTTTCATGCAAGATATTTGCAAACTAATATAACGAACTGAGTTGCATAACGAGTAGACCAAGCATATTTTTAGAATAAAATAAAGTAAAATTACAACTCATAAAATGACAGCTCTTATAACAGGTAGAGTAAAAAAAAGCCTTTCAAGGAAATGACTAGAAAACTTGAATATATTTTGCAGCTATATTTCACTGCTAATGGAATAAACTGTATCATAATTTGTTCATAAGTGGCTTTCCATTTGTGGTTTAAACTATCAATAGTGTGTGTGATCCACACACATTACAACAGAAATTATAACCTTAAACTATTTACTGACAGTTTTCTCGCACATATCTTGTTTCATTTTCATCAGAGCTTCCGACATCATTCTCATCTGAGGACATTTGATTATCATTTTCTTCAATGGTTTCTGGAGGCAAAGGGCTATTTTCCATTGCAGAGTAATCAGAATCATAAACCATTGTATTAACAGCAAAATGATATTCATCTTCATCATAATGAATCTTAAGACTTAATGTGCAGGAATCACAACAAACAATATCAACTCTAAATAATGTTTCAGACTCAGTAAGTCGATAACTTCCTCCACATCTACAAGGGTAAAAGTAAGTTTGATCTCCTTCATCGAAGTCAAGAACATCAAATTCAACAATTTCTTGAATTGGCCATTGTTGAGCAAGACACCTATGTGTCAATGCAGCATCATATTCTCTACGAAGTTTCTCATTAGCAAGAATTTTCCATGCTTTATCGATTGCAATGAATCGCTCATTAAATGCATTATCAACTGTCATATCACTGCTCGAATTTTCATTTTCAATAGAGACAACTGGAACTGATTTGGAAGGTGAATTTCTAGGTGAAATATGAGTAGATGTAGCTGCTGTAGCTGCATGAGTTGGAGAGTCAACAATATTACTACCAGACATATCATGCATATTTTTGTCTGGATGATATCTCAAAACTAGTCTTTGATAAGCACGCTTTAATTCATCCTGAGTAGCTTCAGCAGGACACTCTAAGACTTCATATAAATTCTCCATATCTTAATTAACAAAAAACAATAAATTATCGGAGAATCAAAAACGTTTTCAATGAAAAATATTCAGTTTAAAATTTGTCAAACCTCAGCATAAATTACATGGGCGCAGCCATTTTTAATTATTTTTGACGTAATGCGCATGACGGATATCAAATATCAGAGCGCAAACAACTATGGAGAATGAATATATTAATTTTTGAAGCGCGTGTGCAACGGTTTTCCGATTTTTGATATTCAAAACATGCTTTGCCTGAGGAAATGGCGCTTCTTCTTAACTTTTCCAAATCAGATGTTTTCATCTGCCAGGGTAATTATTTAAACATCTGCTTGAATTTCTCTTGTCTGTTAACAGATTATCTGTTGATGATTACATATTTTCAGAGGGGTAGTACCCTTTTTTGGCCTTTTGGGTGCCGTAAAACGGGGTTACTTTGGCCGCCTTTTAGCATATATTGTTATGTAACTTAAAAGCATCTTGTCGAAGATCAACCAAGGTTATCCAAAATATTTATAATAATCCCCTGAACACGTATGCAAAATTTCAGCTTAATCAGCTGAGTACTTCCAGAGCTATGGTGGATCAAACACTGCAAACTGGGCTTTCTGTCGTTGGGGTGACTTTGGCCACTTTATGCTATTCTTTGCCTTGCG